>VWZI01012839.1:140986-170313 GCA_013396835.1 Psilopogon haemacephalus | reverse complement strand
GAGATAAAGCTGGGAAAAGGGGGAAAGCTGGTAGTGGGGTTTGGTTATCCTCTTCTGGGGATTTTGGTCTCCGGGAGGGGTGTGGTGTGTGTATTACCCTTTTTTACTGTATATTTCTGTAAATATCTGTTATATCTTGTAAATATTTGCTTGTATATTTGCATTGCTGTAAATATAAAGCTTCATTTATTAACTTCCAGTGTGTTTTTCTGAGTTTTAGCCAGAGTTTAAAAAGGTGGGGGGACAGGTCACTGCAAACCCACTACAATGCGCAAAATGCAAAAGTGTTTATATATACACAAATAAAAGAGCTGCATGATATGCTGTGTAGCTTAAGTAACTAACAAAAAGATATAAGCACATTTTTAATTATGGAAAGTAAGGTAGGGTTATTAAATTGCCTGTGCTTTTATAAAAGATCATTTCAGTTCAGCAGAACAGAATGTATTAAATAGATACAAAACCTGTGGAAAATATCTAAAAAAGAAACAACAAAACCAAAACAACGAAACCACAAAACCAAACCAACTTCAGAAAGGAAGGAAAGTATGCATGTAATCCTATTATACATCTTGAACTTGTTACTGATTTTGCCTTTGAAACTAATACATGTTTTATTATTATCATTATACAGAAATAACATAACAAAAAATATCAGTTTGTATCTGATTTTTATACTGTATGTGGTGGTTTAGCAGTTACCTGCCCCTCCCACACCTTTTGATATAACCCTGGCTAGGATTGAGAACCCTGGAAGTTGATAAATGAAGCTTTATATTTACAGCAATGCACAATATAGAAGCAAATATTTACAGTGTATAACAGATATTTACAGATATATACAGTGAAAAGGTAATACAGAAACACCACACCTCGCAGAGACCAAAATCCCTAAGAGAATCTACTGAGAAAGAAAAAAAATCGTTTTAAGAGTTGTAACCAAAATATAGATAAGTCAGACAGTTTCAGACCGCTCTGCAGCTGCAGCTGCTTCTCTTGCATGATTCCTTTGTCTCTGTCTTTGTAGCTGATTTTCAATAATTCCACTAACTTCTTTCCTACTGCTAACACCCCTGGCCGATCTACCTCCGCCTATCTGCTTCATGAACAGATGGTGAGATAAGATTGCAGAAGGGGGGGAAAGGTAGTAGGGGTGGTTAAAAACCCCTTAGGGATTTTGGTCTCTGGGAGGTGTGGTGTTTCTGTATTACCTTTTAACTGTATATATCTGTAAATATCTGTTATACATTGTAAATATTTGCCTCTATATTGTGCATTGCTGTAAATATAAAGCTTCATTTATCAACTTCCAGGGTTCTCAATCCTAGCCAGGGTTATATCAAAAGGTGTGGGAGGGGCAGGTAACTGCTAAACCACCACATACAGTATAAAAATCAGATACAAACTGATATTTTTTGTTATGTTATTTCTGTATAATGATAATAATAAAACATGTATTAGTTTCAAAGGCAAAATCAGTAACAAGTTCAAGATGTATAATAGGATTACATGCATACTTTCCTTCCTTTCTGAAGTTGGTTTGGTTTTGTGGTTTCGTTGTTTTGGTTTTGTTGTTTCTTTTTTAGATATTTTCCACAGGTTTTGTATCTATTTAATACATTCTGTTCTGCTGAACTGAAATGATCTTTTATAAAAGCACAGGCAATTTAATAACCCTACCTTACTTTCCATAATTAAAAATGTGCTTATATCTTTTTGTTAGTTACTTAAGCTACACAGCATATCATGCAGCTCTTTTATTTGTGTATATATAAACACTTTTGCATTTTGCGCATTGTAGTGGGTTTGCAGTGACCTGTCCCCCCACCTTTTTAAACTCTGGCTAAAACTCAGAAAAACACACTGGAAGTTAATAAATGAAGCTTTATATTTACAGCAATGCAAATATACAAGCAAATATTTACAAGATATAACAGATATTTACAGAAATATACAGTAAAAAAGGGTAATACACACACCACACCCCTCCCGGAGACCAAAATCCCCAGAAGAGGATAACCAAACCCCACTACCAGCTTTCCCCCTTTTCCCAGCTTTATCTCACCACCTCTTGATGCTGCAGATAAGCTGAAGATCAGACAGATTAATGATAGGAGAAGAAGTTAGTTGGTTTAGTGATTTAACTCTGAATTCAGCCAGCAAGACCAAGAGACAAAGGAAAAAGCTGCCGGAGCCAGCACAGACCCAAGCCAGACTGGCTCCCAAAGCACACTGGCTGTCTGGATGTTTTGAGAACATTTCTTAAAACAATTTTTTTTCCTCTGTCTCAGTGAAACTTGGTGAAGTGACACTGTGTTGTTTAACTGTCTTAGCCAATAGTCTAATTTCTCACTCAAATTCTCCAATTAGCTCAAACCAACACACACATCAACAAAGTTGAAAGATGTAGACTGACCTGTGGATTTTCAGGGTTCTCCTCCTACTTTGTGTTTTTAATTTTCATTCCAGATGCTGATTTAATATTTTTCTTATGTAATTTTCATTAAATATATCTTGTGGATAAAAGCTTGCATTCAATTAGCTTTAGAACTACTATTCTCAAGAGCATAGCGGAATATATAAGTGGCTATTTGTGATAAAGTAACTACTACTATTTTTATACTGTATTAAACCACTTCTCAAAACTGTGGCTGTACATTTTTTTTTTTTTTTCCTGAGCTTCTATCAGATCTGGCATATATGATAATTTAACTAAAAGTCTTCACAGAGATTTCTGCAAAATCTTACTTTTATTCCTCCTATGGGGGAAAAAAAAAACCACACACATAAAAACCCATACAGCATGCATTCATATCTAGATGATAACAAATTTATCCTTGTACTATGGTTTCTTCTCTAGAATTTGGCTAGTGCACTATGATGATTCATCATTTCTTCTAAGTAGTCACAGAATGTGATACTGCTTTATCTTGTATTCCAAGGATGTGGAACAGAATAATTCACTAAATGTAAATGCGCGGGATGTCTACTAAGATCATTGGAGCACGGATATATGACTTTGAACTTTGGAAATTATACTCCCTCTCTCTGACAGTGCTCAAATTTTAGGAAGCCACAGATCTGCGGGTTTTCATCATTGTTTATTACTGTTGATTCCTTGTTTCAGTTTGCAGAAAAAAAAAATGTAGGCCATAGTATAGGCTTCAGCACTGATGTATGACTCTTTCTAAGTAATGCAATGCATGTGATTACTTAGGTATTCCTCTCAGTGCCTAAGGAGATGAATGAAAATACAATTTTGGATTTGTCTTTTTGGATTGGAATACTTTTTGACAAAAAATTGTAGTGGAGGGGGTAATTAATTGATTGTGATATGGTATTTTGTTTATTAATTTTGGTATTCAAAACTCTCACCACCCCCAACCACTAATTTTAGTAATAATCAGTTCTTCACACGGTCATGGAAGCATCATACAAATAAATAACTTGATCTAGAACAAATAACTAGCAATATATATGTGAACATTTAAACACAACTGAACTGGAAGAGAAGGTTCTTGTGGTCAATATACCACTTGTGCACTAGATGGACTCAAGGAAACTCCTTTCTGCTTATGGCAGAAAGCAACTGCTAGGCTACAAGAGGCTTTAAGTATATACTAAAAGAAATATATCTCCTGACTGGCAGGACTAGCTGCAACTTCAGACAGTACCCAAACACTTTCAGAGAATTCTGTCTGTGTCTTGTCAGCCGCAGAGGTTTCTTATTCTTCCCAGGCTTCATAGGATGCTGCAGAAAGGGGGCAGACAATCTCTGACATTATTCTGGCTTCCCTGGATGAGCATGTTGCGTTACCTGCTCATCTCTTTTATCAATACAGCCTGAGAATAATGGGCCTTTGGACACAGAATAGCCAATCAGAATGGCAGTTACCCAAGCTTGATCATATAGGTGAAGTCATAGGCTTGCTTTACCAAAATTTGTGAAAAATATATGCCTTTCACAAGGCAAGCAAAAGCCAAATGTATGTACCTTGTTTATGAGAGGATGCAAACAAGAGCAAAACAAGTCTGGGCAAGCCACAGTCCTTAGGCTCAGTGGCTCCAGGTTCTTTGTCCTGTTCCCCACAGCTGCTTCTCCCCACAACAGAGAAAGAGAGAGCAGAAGAATATGTCTGGGCAAGCCAGAACGTGTATAAGCCTATTTTTGCCTATTCAGGCCTACTGCAACAAAAATCCCAGTACTAAAAGGAATTTTTCTGTTTAAGAAATGAACTTATTTGTTGTGAGGGAGCTGGAATCACTTACGCTGAACCAACATGATTGACGCAGTGTTCCCTTTATTAGGGACAGAATTACACTTTTATACTGTTAGCTCATTAGCAGAATGTAAATGTGTCCAATTCTGATTCGGCCACACAAGTTCTGCAAGACGGTGTCCATCCTAGCCAGAAGCATACTAATTGGTTGGTACAATTAAACACAACCTCATTCATTAATATTCATGACAAGTTGTTACCACAAACCAGATGTTTCCCTTATCTCTGACTCGCTGTAGGAGGAAGCTACTTGCTATGGGAAACCAAAGGCCTTAGGCCAGGCTGTTCTGCTCTACCTATGAGATCCAAGGTCAGCTGCCTTCTAGCACATCCCAACATTTATTATCTGCAAAACCTCTTTTTGGAGTAGATCTCAATGTACAGAAGATTTTGATGACACAGAGCACAGGGACACACATAGGAAAAGTATGCTTTCCGGACAGATGCTCAGTGTATGCCCTTATATGCACTTTTTATTTTTTAATAGTATATAATACTACAATTTAAAACCAGATTTTTATTATTTTTCCCCCTATTTTAAATGTAAAACAGATTCTGTATTGAAAACAGACTTTTAGACCTACTAAATATAGTGCATTTTAAAAAATTAATTTATGAGAAATATAAATAGCAAACAGATTCATATTCATCATTGTAGAAGATGTTCTTTGCTCGTATCACTTGAAAGCAGACACTTAAGAGTTCTGTATTAAAAATTATGCTGCAGGGCTACATAAAATTTTCTGACTTGAAAGCTTGCATGGAAGGAAGAACAGTAATTATATATGTCATCCTTCAGAGAAAGTTAAGAGGTAAGATGTGTGTAATCCTTCTATTGTGTGTGGAATGGAGAAACATGGGCTTAAAGGAGATTAGAGAGTGAATGATGGGTAAATGGAATAACTAAAAGCAAAGAGTACTATAGATTAAGTGATAGTTTCTGTGCAAAAATTCAAATAAATTTGCATTTTAAAGTTGAGCTTCAAATTCTTTTACCTGCATGACATTGCTTTTTTAAGTATTCAGTTAGATGAACTTTTAAATTATGTGTTTATACTGCTGCATAGAAAGGCATATTTCCATATTTTTGTCATATTTATATACCTGTTCCTTCATCATGATATTGTTATAAAGTCATGTCTTTTTTGACCATGAGATATTGAATCACAGTAACTAGAGGGTGTTTTTTTTCTATTGATAATCATAGTTTATCCTCTTTAAAAACCACGTTGTCACTACCAAAGAGAAAACCATTTGGTTTTGTTTAAAAAACAAAATATGTAATGTTAGATCTTAATTTTTAAACTACCCACGTTTATATTGGAGCAAAAATAAGAGAAGTAGTATCAGAATTGACAACAAGTATTTCATACAGTCTACTGGGACCTCAGCACGGCCTTTTACACTGTCTGCCATAGCAAACTTAGCAAAGCTGGCAGCCCATAGCTTGGAAAGGGGCACTCTGTGCTAGGTTAAGAACTGGCTAGATGGTCAGGTCCAGAATGTAGCCACATGCAATCGACAGCCAGTCACAAGTAGTGTGCTCCAGGGATCAGTGCTGGACCCAGCCCTTTCTAATATCTTCATTGATAATCTGGATGAGGGGATTGAGTTCACCATAAGTAAGTTTGCAGGCAACCTAAGTTGGGAGCATGTTTTGATCTTTTAGAGTGCAGGAGGGCTCTGCAGAGGAACCTGGACAAGCTGGATAAATGGGAACAGTCCAATGCCATGGGTTTTAACAAGGCCAACTGCTGGGTTCTACACTTTGTCCCCAAAATCTCTATGCAACGCTACAGGCTGGATACAGAGTGGCTGGAGAGCAGCTAGGCAGGGAGGGACCTGAGGGTACTGGTCAACAGGTGACTGAGCATGATGCAGCAGTGTGCCCAGGTGGCCAAGAAGGCCAGTGGCATCCTGGCCTGTATTAGGAATAGTGTGATCAGCAGGACCAGGGAGGTCATTCTGCCCCCATACTCACCGCTGATTAGGCCACTCCTTGAGTACTGTGCCCAGTTCTGGGCCTTTCAATTTAAGGAAGATATTGAGGTACTTGAATGTGTCCAGAGAAGCTGTGGCAGAGCACACCCAAGTCCCTGCCCCACAGGAAGTTTGAATGAAAGGGTTTTCCTCACCCCATCTCTGTCACCAGAGGTTTGGAATGTGGAGTGAAGTAGGTGTGGAATTCCTTCTCCCAGCCTGATGGGCTTGAACAGGGAAGGAACAAATCATCCTAGCATATATATATCTGGCAACTGGACACACTGGCTAGTCAGACCTGGACTGGGACCTTGCATGGACCTTGCAGGGACCTTGAGAGGGACTTTGAGAGGGCCTTTGAGCAGGACCTTGAGAAACATCTGGAATGGTGACATTCCAGAAAGAAAGCACACAGTCCCTGCTTTTGCACCATTGCATGCTGGCTTCCTGCTGCAGGGTCCTGCCTCTACGGTAGACTTCCATCGTTCATGGGAACACCACAGAGCACCCTGGCTTTCCCCTGCATTGCTTCACAATCTTGGCTTTGTGAAAGCTGTATCTACAGTCATTTTGGACTTTGGTGGGCACTGGAATTTGTATGATATTGATCCATCTGCTGGATTGTAATTTGCATCTCCCAGACATTACTGCAAAAGAGACTGCCTTTTGTTTGTAAGTAGGGCAAAGCTGTTTTATGCCCAAACCTTCACAAATTTTCTGATTTTCCTAAATTACCTGAAAAGCATCCATGTGAAGACTTTTCCAAATGAATTAGGACCCAGATTGAAACTAGTTTGTACACAGATTGCGGACAGGACTTTCGGAAATTATAAAAACTACATAATTTATAATTCCTGCCTCTTTAATTGCCCACAATCAGTTCAGAAGGGCACCAAGGCTGGTGAGGGGGCTGGAGTACAGCCCTGTGAAGAGAGGCTGAGGGAGCTGGGGTTGTTCACCCTGGAGAAGAGGAGGCTCAGAGGAGACCTTATTGCTCTCTACAACTACCTAAAAGAAGGTTGAAGCCAGGCAGAGGTTGGCCTCTTCACCCAGTCACACAGTGACAGCGCAAGAGAATACAGTCTCAGATTGCACCAGGGCAGGTTTGGGCTGGACCTTAGGAAGAAGTTCCACATGGAAAGAGTGATTGCTCATTGGAATGGGCTGCCCAGGGAGGTGGTGGAATCCCCATCCCTGGAGGTGTTTAAAAGGAGGCTGGATGAGGCACTTAGTGCCAAGGTTTAGTTAATTAGAAGGGTTAGGTGATAGCTTGGACTCGATGATCCTAGAGGTCTCTTCCAACCTGTTTAATTCTATGATTCTGTGAATACTGATAGTAATTTTTTAATTAAAAAATTCAAAGTTAGTGTGTCACATTCCTTAGAAATACTTTCTGAGGTAAACTGTAGATGCAGACTTTTTGGAATTGGAAAGAAAAAAATCTATTTAAGTCTGTTATTACAGAAATACAATTAAATGATTGAATAGTTATTTTATGAAGAATCTTTTATCATTTCTGTAAAAAAAAGCTACATGTCAGTTCTGCATGCCAGAGGTTCAGCATAATATTTGTTCTAAGATTTGTCATCACGAGGATATTGCAGACACTGGCATGATCTTGATTTGGCAAGTTGGGACACTTTCTGTATCACCATACGTTCCTATAGTATGCCTATCACCAGGCCAGACTTTGATTTACACCTCTATCTCAAAGATCCTCACAGAAAGTGAAATTAATCCTAGTCTTACCAAAATTGCAGCATGTATTTGGACAACTGATGTAGCTTGTGTGCAGAAACATCTTGACATGGATCAGAACTGTGCATAGGCAATAATGCAAAGCAAAAATATATGAAGTTGCAGCAAGCATTTTCCAAAGTCCTCTAATTATGTTAAAAGGACACTAGCAACCTTAAGTGACTCACAATTTCCAAACAGATGCTAATTATCTGCCATGAATTTTCTTGATTTGATTTGCTTTAGGACATGGTGCACAAAATATTTTTTCCTAGAGATGTTTTTCAATGCAATTTGCCTGACTTTTCAGAGTAACAATAATGTTGATTATAATGCATATTATACTGAAACAGCAGTTGCAGATAAAGCTGATTGGAAAGTGTCCTATGTGTCTGCATTCAATCATGATAGAAAGTTTAACCTAACTAGACCTCTTCTTTGAGATTGTGTTGTATGAATATAGGGATTAATTACATAAAATGCTTTTGTGTTGGGTAGCATGTGTGTTTTATAGAAATAGAAATACTCATAAAAACATAATGTAGAGAAATATAAATGCATTTAATATTTATTTTGAATGCTGTATTTCTGTCCTCCATGAAAATTATATCCTCCTTATCCTAAAGTTTTGTAGTGCAAATTACAGTAAATATTATTTTATATTGTATGCAAGTGTTCTCATTTTTTCTCCTTGGAGACTGTCTCAAATTGCATAGTTAAATGCTTCATAATTTATGTAATTTCCTATTTACCTGTGTAACATAATTGCATAAAGTGATTTCCTTATTGCATTTAATAAAAATCTTTTGGAATGTTTTACTAATGCTGACTTATCAGCATTACCATTGATTTGCATGGCACAAATGTTTTTGAAACTTTCTGCCTTGTTTATATGCAAATATGCACTATTGTCTTTTTAATACTTGTATGTCCCATACATACAAGTATGTATGTGTTTGTTTACACAAAGTTTCTTTCAAATTAATTTGTTAGATTCCCACAATTTTTGGTTGTTTTACAAGATGAATACCACTACTGAAAACACCCATTTGCACCTCAGTACTCTCTTGCTAGTCCATTTTTTCCCCCCTAATATTTCTGTATCATAAGCAACATTGTATTTCTTTTGTTTGGTCTTTTAAGAATGCATTCTTCGGCATACACTCTCATTAGTCAGTTACTTACTGTTTGTTATGCACATGTTCTTCTGCTGTCAGTAGCTACAAAAACTTCTTCATTTTATCTCACTACAACTTTTTTTTTTTTTTAATTCTCACCTCTGGAAAAACAAAACAAAACAAAACAAAACAAAAAACAAACCCACAACACTAAAAAAAAATCCCAAACCAGACAAAAAAACCCCAAAAAACCAAAAACAACCTGCCAACCTGGAAACAGACAATTCCTGGTTTTGATGCCAAAATTTTCTCTTCTATTAAGCTTTTTGCTACTCTTCAGAAAGCTTGTTTCCAAATTGAAGGTTATGTACATCATTCAGCTTAATCTATTTTTCTGCTTGTTTTACCCAGAATCGATTGGCATTGTATCCCTTTTATTTTTTGTCTAAACACCTCATACTTCACTTACATTGCTTGATATTACTTTGGAATTGATTTTAGCTGTTTGTGGGAACAGAGACCCTCATGAAACAGAGTCAGTCAAACAGGTTTTGTTATTCAGATGTCTAAAATACACTTGACTCTCAGTAATTTGGCTCAAAAAACATACTTGAATGTACCCAGAGAAAGCAACAAAGAAATTTACGTTCCTGAATTATTCACAGTATCTCTGTTAGAAAACCAATGAACAAATTACATAGTTGCATCATTTAACATAATGCAAAGCCCAATATGACCTCAAGTTAACAGAATGACTGTCTTTTCAAAAGAGCAGAGATGGAATTCTATTTTCCCTTAAACTCATCATTCTGGGTTGTAGGTGATGTTTAAGATAGAGCATCTGGAAGACAATGGACAATAATGAAAACTAGTTTTATATTACAAATATATTAATAAGGGAGAGAGTGTCTACACAAGGTCAGGACATAGCAGAGACCAGGTAGAAATATGGACAGAAGTAAAGAAGCTGTCATATTTAGATGCTATAGGAATCTGTGAATGCAATGAATATTTTAAAACACAGATTTCTTAAATTGTGTTCATATTGGTGGTGTAAAGTAATTCTGAAATTCTCATTTTATTTGCTTTGAAAGTTCTGCTGACTACCAACTGTTATTTGACCTTAAAGTTTAGAAATGAGACACAATTTTTTTTTTTATGATATGTAATTAAATCATGTTAACATATTTTTTAAAAATTCTTTTTTAAAAATCTGAATTGCTTAAAGGTACAAAAGTTTTAATTTTAAAATACATTGCATACTTTGATAAGTGTGCATTTTTTCTTTCCTACAATACTTTATGTAGATAATAAGATTGGAATTTGCAAATTTAGAGGAAAAGGTATATTAAGGAATATTTTAAAATTCTCTTTCAGTTTTAGATTTCTGATTAATGTATTTATTTAAGTAAATAATTTTGCACTTTGGCCAAAACATGTTTCTGTATACAAAAATACAGAATGTCAAGTTTTGATAACTTCATAGACTTGAAAATCAGATGTTTAAAAAAATATAAAATATTGACATATTTTAATATATATAGTTTATGTGAAGAAATACAGATTTTACAGAAATAGTACAGAAATGTAGTGTTCTATAAAGGATTGTATTTTTTCTGCTATAGAGTTTACATAACTTAAATATTCACAATGCTCAATAGTTTCACAACAAATCAATTTTAATTAAATGATGTATTTTCACCACTTACAAAAGGTTTATTAAAGGTTTATTTATTCATGCAAATTAAAGTGGTAGTGTAAAAATCCACATGAAAATTCGCACAAACAATTAAAAAATAAAAAGGAGGATTTCTTGCTTTACTGCAGTATCTTGCAGTGTTTTAACTGCTCAGCTTGTCATTTAGAATCTTTAATGAAACCAGGGAGGAGGCTATTTATTTGCATAATAGGACATAATTTACTGTGGTGAGATTTTAATTATTTATAGACTGTCTAAAATATTTAAAATGGCATCACTACGGAGCATGAAATGTTGGATAATGCCTTCATTTCAGGTTTCCTGCTGGTTCTTTTATGGGTCAAGCATTTTATTTATAATTAGCACATAAGCATAGTAGCTTTAGAAACACAAGGAAAAGAAACTTGTGTCAGTATGTTCTCAACCTGAGCAATTCAAAACTGACAAAGGTCATTGGGAGCAATCAAAGGTACGGAACATGCCAGAGATGCAACCAAAAGGAAAAAGATTGATTAGATATGTGAAAATAGACCTAATGCATAACTCTACTCAAGTACATCTTTATCACTACTTGTTTACCTCTTTTTCCTTTGCATATATTTTTCTACAGTGTTTTTCTGTATGTTCTCGCTATTTAGATATATTATTCCTGTAATACATATAGCAAATACGTGTTTGTTTTGCAAAATAACAAGTTCTATATTGTTCCCATTTGTAGTTTGTTTTAAATAACTTCCAAATATTGATACATTTTGAGAGATTTCACTCATATAATGCAGAAGACTACTTGCTGTAGGGACTCTTCATTGTAAAGTGTTAGGACTAATAGTAATTCTCATTTTCACCTTGTGGTTTGGATATTCTCTGGATAGTAGCTTTATCCTGAAGTATATTGGTTGCTTTCTCACTTTGGTGTTACCTGCAAGCTTTCTGAGCTGGCACTCAACTGACTTTTTCACTAATAAAGAGGTTAAGCATAACAAGTCCCATAATTGCACCTGCAATATGTAACTTTTTTCTTCCTCCAAGTAGAGTATGACTTAGAAAGCACTATTTGAGCCTGACCATCCAACCAGCATTATAATCACCTGATTGTCCTCCCATCCACAGCGTAATATTATAACTTGGAAACATGAATTAACTTAATCTTCCGTAATTTAGCCTAACTAGATATGTAGGGAGTCTTGACTACAAGTAAAAGAATAATAATTGCAAAAAACTTTCTTCACAGAACTAGTTCAGGAAAAATTACTCAATCCTTCCAATCTACTGCATATGAGATGAGAAAGCAGTGAAAAGAAACACTCATATATACTTCTGATTATATATGACATAATCCAAGAAAAAAAAATCAACCTTATGAAGTTATCATCCATGTCAGTTAATTGGTGAGAAACTAGTTTTAAATATTTGTTTTCAAAACAATTGTCTTTTGTTTTCCACTACTGTAGTCTTTCAGCATCTACAAATTGTAATATTTTAAACAAACCATTGAAGTTTCCTGCCTTTATTTCTTGTAATGTGGTTTTCTTAATATCACAGCTGATCTTTTATTGGTCTACCTAGGAGCTGATTCCAGGCTACTTTCTTCAGTTCCTTAATTGTTTAAATTAGATCAATGCAGTATTCATTAATTTGATTATTTTTTTAATTTTAGCTTCAAATTGAAGTCTTAAAACATATTTTATATTTAATTTTATCTTTTTTTGTTTGTTTGTTTTCTCCTGTTGTACTTTCCAGTCCAGTTATCAGCTACCAGCTTCAAATGATTTTCTAATGGTTTTCTGCAATCTGATTTATCAAAGCAGAACAAGAAGAACATCCTTGATGTGTCAGTTAGCATCAACTTTATGGGAAGCTTTTTCAAGGTTCAGTTAAGGTTATTATATATTTAACAGACACCTCAGCAATTTTTGTAAGAGCTTCTGGACTTGAATTACAGACTTGTCCTCAAAATTCCAGTTGTTTTATTTTTTAAGTACCTAAACTTTTGATATCATATTACTCTAGGCACATCTTTTCTGTACAAAAACATAAGGTATTTTCATGTGTTTTTTGTTTGTTTTTTTTAACACCATTGCATCTTAAAAGCCAGGCTAATACCTAATTTGCTCAGAGTCCATTTTCACAATTTTTTTAAAGAGGATGTCATTATCTGAAAGAAGATGAGTTGCTTCCATGGAAATGATGTCTCTTCATCTACAATTTCTCAGGTTGTCCAGAAAAGTTCTGAATGTCCCTTCTTTGGAAATGTTCAAGGTCATGCTGGAAAGAGCTTTAAGCAACTTGATGTCCCTGCCCATGGCAGGGGGATGGGACTAGGTGATCTTTAAAAGTCTTTTCCAACTCAAACCATTTTATGATTTCGAGTCTATGACTCATCTCTTCATTAAGTTTCCTAGAAAACACATGTAAGCTGTTCTGTTAATTTTCATTCTAATGCCTTAAAATTCTGTCTTGATCTCATGTGTTTTAAAGTAATTTAGAGGATTCACATTTCTTCGTAACACCCTCTTCATTCAAAGCCAGAGTTAAGAATCACAGTGGCCACTGATATGAACCAGAAGTCAGAGTTGGCAGTCTTGATTTCCTATATAGTAACAATTTTTGCCCAGAAAAGGTTTAAGAACAGAATGATCTCTCTAATAATTTTGGCATATACATAAATTGTTTTTTTTCCTAATAGATTTTATGTTGTGATTTGTTTATATTAGCCAAGCTCAGATTGTCAAATGTGGCAGATCACGGACTGCAAACTTACAGGAGAAACCTAGCTATATTACAGGAGACAAAAATGACTGGTGTAGCTAAGCAACTGACCCCAGCTTCCGAACTTAAGGTACTCTCCAGCAGACATGTAACATTTCAGAGCCAGGTTCTTTCTTAGCTTAATGGCAGCAATGTTTTTGATTAATTAATTACACAAATTTAAGAAAATAAAATGGACATCGGGCTATTGAGTTTTTTGCCATGCACTAGTGATAAAAATCCTGAATATTTTGATTGACATTTTTATCTTTAGTCATACTTAAGAATGTGATTACACTGGTAAAAGAACAGAATTCTTCATTTCAGTTCTAATAACATCTTTCAAGTATTTACTGCTTTTGAGGAATGTGATTATTTCCACAGATTTCTCCCCAGATAATTATCATTGTTATGTTTCCTATCAAAAGAAGTGGTCTGTTGCTTTTTTGCTTCCCTAGTTCTTTGTCTTAGAAACCAAACTTTTCCTACTCTGGTGAAACTGAAATGTATCTAAGGCAGATTTGGCTTTACTCAAAAATAATATTTTAAAAAATTCTTATGATAACATATTGGAGGTGAAAAATACCCAAAACATTTTGAGGCAGAAAAAGAAACGAAGACAAAAACTTCACACACACATTTTGATTTTTATAAATTTCTTTTTTAAAAATACTTTGTTTATCTGAAACTGCTATAAAAATATTTAGGCAATACTTGATGGAATTTAAAATTCTGCCTTATCATTGAAGCTATACTTTCTTTTGAAAACTGTTCTTATTACTTTCTATATTTTTTTAAATTTCTTTTGCATTACTCTGATTTATGCTATCTCATTCTGTAGTTGCTTGCATACCTGCTCTAACTTTGAAATTACCCACTTAGTGGATGAGGCAAAGGCTGTGGGTGTTGTTTACCTGGACTTCAGTAAAGTCTTTGATACTGTTTTCCACAGCATCCTCCTGGAGAAACTGGTTACTCGTAGCTTGGATGCATGGGCACTTCTCTGGATAAAAGTCCGTCTGGATGGCTAAGCCCAGAAATTGGTGGCGAATGAAGTTAAATCCTTTTGGTGGCTGGGAGCAGGGATTACTCAGTCTAGAAAAGAATAGGCTCAGGGGAGACATTAGTCTCTACAAGTGCTGGAAACAAGGTTGGAATAAGTTGGGGGTCAGTCTCTTCTCCCGCTTTTCAAGTGGTAGGATAAGAGAAAATGGCTTCAAATTGTGGCAGGGAAGGTTTAGATTGTGTATTTTGAAAAAAATTATTTACTGAACGGTTGGCCAGGCATTGGTACAGGCTGCCCAGGGAAGTGATGAAGTCATTGTCCCTGGAGATGTTAAAAAAAATATGCAGACATGGCATTTCAGGACACAGCTTAAAGGCCATGTTGGGCTTAGGTTGATGGTTGGACTTAATGATTTTAGAATTCTTTTCCAAGTGAAATGATTCTATGACACTGTAATTCTGGAATTTGCAACATCATTGTGTAAGATTTCTCTCTCTGCTTTCCCCTTTTCCTCCTTGTCCAGTGAAGATATAAACCTATTTTTTTCCAGATCTGGGTGGGGAAAAAAAATACTCCTTTGAAATAAGTATTTAAGTAAATAACTGGTTTTGGATAGATACTTTTGCAAAAGGATGCAAAAACTTGTCATAGTAGTAACCCACTCACCATTTACAACTGTATTAATCAATAAAAGCATTTAATTTCTTTATCATACTGTTTTAAGGGTTTTTTTTTACTTCTGTACTTTGTCGAAGTTTTACATTTCTCCTAAAGGACGTTAGTCTTGTGTCATTCACTTTTTCAGTTGTCACACAAATACCTTGACTACTAGTGTTACGGAATTTATGCATTGTGAAATGGGTCAAATAACTTACACCTCACAGGAATAACAGGGTTTTATGCAATTTATTTTGTATTGAAGAAGTTGACAGTTGTTCCATATTTAAAAACGAGAACACTAATCCACACAGCTCTGTTAACACAAAGATGATCACTTAAACAAAATTGACCAGAATGGATGTTTTAAAATATAAAATGTTCTAAGTTTATTTCCAAAATTAGTAGACCTTACTTGACCAAAGAGATCTTGTTAAGTTATATGGGAAACAGAGAAAGAATTTCAAATGTGCTTTCATGCTACTTGCTTGAAATCAGAGTTCCAGGATGTTAAACTGATATTTGTTAACATATTCAGTGTGAATGTAGTGAATGTTTGCTTGCTTGAATAATTATGCCAACATTTCTCATTTATATTCTTGATTCGTCTGATTTTTGTTTGTTCTTTACAGATTTAGAGATTTGTTATTATAAAGTAAAGCACCACCATAATTAATATCTGATTAGGTGAATGTAAATCAGACACCTTATGACACTTACAGTGAACCTAAACCTTGGAGCATATGTCAGAAACAAGATCATGATGACATAAACTAAAACTATGCTTGTTTAGAAAAGCTTTAAAATGCCAGAACCGGATAGCTACAAAATTATAATTAATATAAATATTAGAAGGGTTTATTGTTTAATTAAGTGGAAGATACCAGGCAAGTTTTTACTTCACAGATTGTTTTTTTCAGGACTCTTAAGTCCATTGTTTATTTGTTTGAGCTACATAGTTCAATCTTATTAAAAAATTGACTTTTATTTCCATTCTGTTATCACTTTGATTAGTCAGAAACACTATACGGATTTCTATTTGAGCCACTGAGCATCACTATATTGTCCTTCCATTTGGATAGCTTTGTTTATAGCAGTTACTTCTCCTAAATAAGTGAAAAATGCACTTTATATTCCTTTAGCTTTTCAGTTTATTTCAAAGAAAAAATACTGTGCCTCCTTAGAATTGGTCTGGAAAAAAAAAAATCCTTCAAATGAAATCCTCAAAATTTTTGTATTAAAACTGTTCAAATCATGTTCCAAGGCTGAAAAATCTTTGGCAAATGCAGGATTTTCTGCTTTATCTGTGCAAAACCATTAAAAAATCTGTTCTGTGTGAAAGTCCAGAAGCAGGGATGAACTACATCCTAAATTGTTTTGTTTTGATGAATCATAATTTGCTGCATGTGAGAGGATTATAGATTGAATGCTTTCTGTGTCCAAAACTATTTCCATTACTTTGTGAGGAAACTTCATATAGAACAAAACCAATATGGCATTATACTGCATTCATACCCTTACCAGAACATTTCACAGGGACACAGAAACATCAAGGATGAACTAATTTTGATCATATTTTGTAATTAAGCTGCCCTTTGAATTATATATGTGCAAATTTCAAGAGCTTTTAACAGTTTTTTTCCCTTGATATCTTCACTATTTGCATTAGTCATAAGTAACCTAGGAATATCACAAGATTTACTAATTTTTCAAGCTTTTGTACTTACTCCACCAAATCTGAAATTGTCTCTCCCCTTCCAAGGAAGAAAAGCAAATAATAATTTTTGCAGAAGATTTGCTATCCTACACCAATATCATAGGATCACATTTGATTTGTCAAACATACAAAGTATTTCATTAGAATGCAGTGAAGAAAAATTATCAGGGTAGCATTTTTTCTGTTTTAAAGATAAGACACTTAAAAAGTTATTTATACTTATCTCATGCTTCCAGCACAGTGTCAATATACTTGTCTGAATGTTGTAAACTATTTTATCAGAATTGTTTAAACAGCTGTCAAGTGATGTTTTTTCTTTAATTTATTTAAAGCAAGTTTCAGTTTCAAAAAACTCAGTTTCTATTCTCTAACGATTGTTATAAAGGTCCAAAAATATATGTCTGACAGCATTATTACTATTTTGTATTCTCTTCTTTTCCCTAACNTGGTGGGGAGGTGGTTTCTAACATTGTTTTGACTTGAATTTATCTCTTTCTTCAACAATTATTATAGCTCTGCTGTTCTGTTCTTCAGGAAGGGTCTTAGATCAGTAGTCACTGTTCCCCTAAAGACACTTTTGTGGCCTTCATGTTATAGAGAAATTTCCTACAGCAAGGCTTATCTTCTGTAGATGCTTAAATTTTGAATGACTGTAACAGCAATAAAGAGTATCATGATGAAAGGAGTTTACAGACACTCCTGACAGTTAGTATTAGTATGATTTTTTTGAAAGAAATATGGTACCAAAAATAACTGTATCTCTTGAATATATCATAAAAATGAGATGTAACACTAAGAAAAATACAGTATAACCAGTGTGACACATTCAGAAATCATGAGTTGACCATAAATTTATTTTAATCTTGATACTTAGTGTCATACTTTGAGGGGTTCCAGGTTGTCCCAGAATTCCCCAAAAAAACTACAAATACAAAGATCCATCCCAGGGGACAAACTGGTTTCCCCAGATATCATAATTCTGTTATTCAATCCCGTAAATCCTGCAAATACTTTGAAAGTAAGCAGCAGAGTCAATTTTCTCCCTGCCCTTCCAGCTCTCCAGAAGGATCCTTATCTGGGTAAGTATGTAACTATGTAGGAGAACCCTGTAGCCCACGTCCTTCAAGGCCACAGGCCTGAGTGAATCCAGCCTGTTAGGGGCCTAATTGGGATACAATGAGGGATGGGAGAAGATGAGCACTGGAGTTTTGGTGGTTTTGGTTTGCATGGAGGAAAGGTTTTGGGGGAATTTTTACGTATCCTGTATCTGTATTAGATGTTAAGGATTCGTGCATGCTGTATCTTTGCCTACACATTTTTAAATACAACCTTTCTGTATTTTTTTCTCCAGTTCAGCAAACGCACTATTATTATTTTACTGCCCTTTTTCCCTTAAAAAGAGTAAAGTGAAATAATCTCAGTCTGTCATGCTCTCAAACAAAAAAAAAACCAACAACTATGACAAATATATATACACGTATGTATGTACATTTGTAACAGGTTAACGTATGGTAAATGGATTAACCTGCTTGTTCCCCCACCCCAGCACAGAAGTGAGGGAAAAGTAACACACAAATGATCTGGGCTGAGATAAAGAGTAGAGGTTAAAATAAGAGTTTAATATAAAATAACATAATCATAATGCACAATTACTTTATCTCAGCCTACTTGCAGAAAAAGATAACTAAACATAGTACATAATTACCTTAGTTTAGCCTACTTGCAGAAAAAGAACAGTAAAATGCAGGAAATTAAAAAAAAAAACAAAAAAAACATAAAACAGAAACCCCAAACCAGTGTGCTACCAATCTCCCACCCTCTTTGCTGCCATCCCTGCAGAAAAAGAGACAACACCCAAAACCCAGACCCTAAAAGCAGTAGCCAGAACAGGAAGCCTCCAGTATTACAACCTGAACTTTGCTCCAACCAGCACTTTAATTTTGAAACTGGCACGAGGCAGCAAATTTAGATTCAACCCGTAACAACTATATATATATATATATATATATATATATATATTTGCATGTCCATGTATGTAAGATGGGAGTATCTTATGTTTATATAAATTTTAATTTGTCTCCTGCTATTGAGAAAAAGAGGTACACTTGAACTATGCTAGCAGGTATTTTAAAGAACTTATTTTTATACTACGTGTTCCAAGGGTTTAGTCAACACAATTATTGCTATATTTAGCAATAATGTTACCACTGTTACATTAATAAGAGGTTATTTTTTCAACTCTGTAAAGACAAGAGTTTATTTGTATGGTCTTCTGCAAAATATGTACTGTGTATCATTGTTACAAAGTTTCCTGGACAGGTGAAACACCAATTTATAAACTTATTTCTGCTCCACCTCTGCATCAGTAGTACACAGAAACAACAATTTAACTTCTCTGCAATAGGAAGGTTTATACATCTCAGAGAAATTCCCCTTCAGGGAAGGCAACTTATGGAGTTAGAGAAAAACTAGCGTTCATTTTAGCCAGAGGCCAAGTAGGTTCTCCTGGTTGTAGAGTGTGCGTGGTGAACATAGTCATTGACATATCTTGTAGCCATCTTGTCACATTCTCCTAGCAGCCAGCATGTTGTTCTCTGCAGTCAATAAGCATCTGTGGGCTGTTTATAGAAAATTTGTAGCATCCTTCTGTTGCTGTGGCTTTCACATGCATTCTGATTCTGGCAAGCTGCATCATGGCTACAGGCATCAACTAACAGTGAGCAAAGAAGGCAGACGTGTATCTCCAGTGGGTCATCCATGACACAGTTTCCTTGTACTTAAGTTACTCCTGCCCTTAATTAATACCACTGCTGAACTTGGCCCCATATATAGAAGCTTTGTTCCTTTAATATACCCTTGCAGTAAGTTGTGCTTATCCATGCTTCAGTGATTTATATCTACAGCTGTACATACTATTGTTTACTGGTGTGATGCATGCTGTTAACTTACCCACTTGGAAGGCATAATTCTGCAGCCATAGTGTCACGGTCCATTTGGATCTCTCAAATTTACAAGGCAACGTGGATTTAGCTTTATTTTATGAGCTCATTAAGAAGTATAACAAACAAACAAGAGCCAGCAAGGACTCAATTCCCTTTGTCCAGATTAGTCTGTCATGTGAGTTTACTTACCACTTAATTCATAAGGTTTAATAACTAATAACCTGTAACTCTTAATTCATAAATCTACGTTGAAAATAGTTAGTTGCCTAGCTGCAAGTGAGGGTGCATCCTTTCTCTTCTTTCAACATGCAGGCATGCCCTGTATTACACCAGAAAGCTGGAGACCTTCAGCAGTCCAGCTGCTGTTGGTTCTGCTTCAAAAGTTTGTTGTTTTTTTTTTTTTTTCTGGTAAGCTGATATTTTATAACTTCTGCCTTAAAAGTTTGGTCTGTACCATTTCTGTAAGTTAGCATATTGTGAGGAAACTGACAGACAATCAGTATGTCAAGATGGTGGTTGCAGGAAACAGCAACCTGCAGGTGATAATGGCCATGTGTCCTGCTTTGACCTAATGGTGTTGATCCCAACATACTTCAGATCTTAGCATTAGCCAAAATCTGAGCAGGGTTGAGTAAACAGCTGTAGTTCCTTTATTACTGAGATATAGCTGATTGATTGTTTAATTTCTTAAAGACTTTAAAAAAACTTGATAGTTTTATTTCCTTTCAAATAAAAATATTTTGTCAAAATGTTAGTCTGCTGCATTCTTTTGACTAGTTTGATTGTTACAATGTAGAAGGATTTTTTCCTATTGAAATGGGAGTTGACTTAATTTTTAATCTCATAACATTGCATTATTTAAGTCAAAATTGCTCACACATGGAACAAAATAGGAAAATATGATTAAATACAAATATCTCTATGATCCAGTTGAAGTGATGGCATAACAAAACCCCAAACATAACTTATGAAATTAGAGTTACTGAAGGAATTGTAGAAGCTTGTAGAAGCAAAAACTGTCAATATACATGTATGTTTATAGAAAAGAATAAATAGAATGAGGGTAATTACATGAAATCATGTAAGGTACTTAAGCAATTGTGTAAAATATTTATGCAATTTTTACATATTCATGTTAATAAGCACCGTATCTATAAGTGCAAAGAAGTGTGGATGACAATACGATGAAAAAAATCAAATTATCTTCATGTATAAATGATTAAAGCATTTTTATTTTATAATTTTTCATTTTTATATTTTCTGTGATTTTAAAACATTCTTATTCTCTGATAATGTTCTTGGACTTAGAGGATTATTATTTAAAGAAGTGTTTTCAGAATTCACTGACTGATACATCAGAGAGTTATGGCTTATGTGCTGTACTGTTAGATTTTTTCATAATGCCCATTTGAAATAGAGCTCCTTGCCATTGTAACTGCTACCAAGATCTTAATGTGGTCACGGCTAAGAGGAAAGCAACAAAATGTGCGTTTTAACAATAATTAAAAGGCAGAATTACATTTTTTAATATTCACTGGAACATAGTTAAAATTACATTTAATTTTGTTTTTAAAGTTTGTATGTAATTAACATTCATGTCTTTTAGTCGCGGTGATTTAAACAAGAGGCAGCAGCGGCGCGAGAGGCAGCCTCGGGAAGAGAGCAGTGCCGAGGCTAGCTCCGCTGGAAAGGCGCAGTTTTTAAACATTTTAGAAACTTTTTCGAAGCTTTTTTTCCCCTTTACTTAGGGGCTCTGCCCTGCAGTGAACCCCAGACGGGGGCAGGGTAGCGACAGGCGCGGCCAGATACGTGGCGTACGTGCAGGCTCGAGACAGTGACGCAATAGGGACGGTGCCGGGCGCGCGGGCGATTTAAACGAGAGGCAGGAGAGGCGCGAGGGGCAGCTTCGTGAAAAGAGCAGTGCCGAGGCTCTCTCTGCCGAACCCAGCCAGCAGCGCGCCAGGGAAAGAAAGGAATAAAGAAGAAAGAAAAAAAAAAAAAAAAAAGGTCAGATCCTCGAAGGAATTGCACCATGGTTAAAACCCGGTCAAGGGCTGTTCATAAAACTGTGGGTATCCAAACAGAGCCCATGCGTAAGCATGCAGGCAACTGGGCAACTGGCTGCAATGAATGTTGGAGCCTGGCACACAAAACTGAGGGTGGCAGAGACAAAGCCTGCATTAGGTGTGAGCAGATCAATGAACTGCTTAACCTAGTGGCTGAACTGAAGGATGAAGTACAGAGAGTAAGGACTATACAGGAATGTGAAAGGGAGTTAGATTTGCAGCACCAGGCTCTGCAGACCCTGTTAGCAGAAGGAGTTGACCCAAGGGAGGAATGAATACTGGTGCCTGTCAAAAAGGGCAAGGGAAACCCCTTCCAGCTCCACCCCTCACCTCCTCAGTTGACCCTGCGCAACAGATATAGGGCAGTAGAGGTTGAGGATGAGTGATGTTGGAAGCAGAATTAACACCATCTGGGGGGTTAACTAAAGCAAATCAGTCCCCCCATTGCATTAGAACTTCTATCCCAAAAAAACATGAGGGTGGTTATTATTATCGGCGATTCCCTTCTGAAAGCAACTGAGGGCCCCATATGTTGGCCAGACCCCTCCCACAGGGAAGTCCTCTGCCTCCCTGGGGCCCAGGTCAGAGATGTTCCCAAAAATGCTGCCTAAATAGTTCAGCCCTCTAATTACTATCCCTTTTTAGTTATGGAGGTGAGAAGTGATGAGCTAGATACCAGAGGTCTAAAAGCAGTCAAAAGGGACTTCAAGACGCTGGGAAAAGTAGTTGAGGGATTGAGGGCACAGGTACTTTTTTCATCAATACCTTTAGTTGCAGGTAGGAATGCTGAAAGAAATGGGATAACATGTCTGATTAACAAGTGGCTCAGAGGACGGTACCACCAACAAAATTTTGGGTTCTTTGATCTTGGGGAACTTTATACAACTCCGGGTCTGCTAGCAACAGACAGGGTACATATGTCTCAAAGGAAGAGAAAGATCCTGGCACGCGAACTGGCAGGGCTTGTTGAAAGGTCTTTAAACTAGGCTGTAAGAGGGGGGGGGGGTTAAACACAGCAGTACTGTGGGGATTTTGCAGTTACCTGCCCCCCCACCTTTTGATATAAATCCCGGCTAGGACTCAGAAACACTGGAAGTTGATAAATGAAGCTTTATATTTACAGCAATGCACAATATACAAGTAGATATTTACAAGGTATAACAGATATTTACAGATATATACAATGAAAAGGTAATACAGAAACACCACACCCCTCCCAGAGACCAAAATCCCCAAGAGGGGTAACCAATCACCCCTACCACCTTTCCCCCATTCCCCAATCTTATCTTAACATCTGTTGATGCTGCATATAAGCTGAGGTAGATCGGCCAGGGGGTTTAGGAGTAGGAAAGAAGTTAGCAGTATTACTGAGAATTAGCTACCAAGGCAGTGACAAAGATCATGTAAAGAGAAGCAGCCGCAGCCCCAGAGTGGTCTGAGACCATCTGTGTTATCTGTATTTTGGTTACAATACTTAAAAACAATTTTTTTTCTTTCTCAGTAAAGCTCTGCTGAAGTAACACACTATGTTTTCCTCTGTCAGCCAATAGTCTAATTTCTCACTCAGATTCTCCAATTAGTTCAAACCAGCACAAGTACTAGAGATGAACCAAAGCCAGAGATAGGGGTAAAATCAGCAGCCTAGCTGAAGTGTGTGTACACCAATGCACACAGTATGGGTAATAAACAAGAGGAGCTGGAAGCCTTGATACAAGAAGCAAACTATGAAGTCGCCATCACAGAAACATGGTGGGGTGAGTCGCACAACTGGAGGACTGTAATCAATGGCTACAGACTCTTCAGGAGAGATAGTCAAGGGAGAAAGGGCGGAGGAGTGGCCTTGTATATTAGGAAGGCACTGGACATCATGGAAGTAGAGATTAAGGTTGATCAGGTTGAGTCCCTATGGGTAAGAATAAGGGGGAAGGCCAACAAGGCTGACATCTGTTTGGAGTCTGTTATAGACCACCGAACCAGGAAGAAGAGTTTGATTTATTCTTTAAGCAGCTGAAAGCTGCCTCAAGATTACTTGCCCGTGTTCTTGTGGGTGACTTTAGCTTGCCAGACATTTGCTGGGAATTTAATACTGCAGAGAAGAGGCAGTCTAGAAAGTTTCTAGAGTGCATGAAGGATAGCTTCTTATCTCAGTTGTTATGTGAGCCTAGCAGGGGTGTAGCCCTGCTCGACCTGCTGTTCACAAATAGAAAAGGGCTGGTGGGAGATGTGGTGGTTGGAGGCTGCCTGGGGTCCAGTGACCATGAAATAATAGAGTTTTCAATCTGTGTTGAAATCACGAGGGGCATCACCAAAACCTCCATACTGGACTTCCAAAGGGCAGACTTTGGCTTATTTAAGGAACTGACTGGGAAAGTTCCTTGGGAAACAGCCTTTAAAAACAAAGGTGTCCATGAAGGCTGGACCTACTTCAAGAAAGAACTCTCAAAGGCACAGGAATGGGCTCTGCCAGTGTGCTGGAAGGTGAGCTGATGAGGGAGACAACCAGACTGGATGGGCAAGGAGCTTCTAAAGGAATTAAGGCATATCACATTTGGAAAAAAGGGGAGGTATCCCAGGAAGATTTTAAGGACATTGTTAGGTCTTGTAGAAAAAAAAATAGAGAAACAAAAGCCCACATAGAAATTAGACTGGCCACTGCCATGAAGGGGAACAAAAAACGTTTCTATAAATATATCAATGGCAAAAGAAGGGACAAGGACAACCTCCAATCTTTATGAGGAAAAGGCAGAGGTACTTAACACCTTCTTTGCCTCAATCTTCAATTGTGGGACAGGTTGTCTTCAGGACAGTTGGCCTCCCAAACAGGCAGATGGAGCCAGGGACCAGTATAGTCCCCCTGTAATCCAGGGGGAAGCAGTAAGGGAGTCGCTGAGCCACTTGGATCCTCACAAGTCCATGGGACCAGATGGGATCCATCCTAGGGTGCTGAGAGAGCTGGCAGATGAGCTGGTGAAGCTTCTCTATCATCTATCAACAGTCCCTGAAGACTGGAAGCTGGCCAGTGTGGTGCCCATCCACAAGAAGGGCCAGAAGGAGGAACCAGGAAATTACAGACCTGTCAGCCTGATCTCAGTGCCAGGCAAGGCTATGGAACAAGTCATCTTGAGTGCAATCACACAGCACTTATAGGATGGCCAAGGGATCAGCATGGGTTTAAGAAAGGCAGGACCTTCCTCACCAACCTGATCTCCTTTTATGATCAGATTTCCTGCCTGGTGAATGCAAAGAAGGCTGTGGATGTAGTCTACTGGGACTTCAGCAAAGACTTTGACACCATCTGCCACAACAAGCTCCTGATAAAGCTGGCAGCTCATGGCTTGGACAGATCTACTCTGAAATGGGTCAAAAATTGGCTAGAGAGCTGGGCCCAGAGAGTGGTGGTGAATGGTGCCACATCCAATTGGCGACCAGTCACTGGTGGTGTGCCCCAGGGATCAGTGTTTGACCCAATCCTGTTCAATATCTTTATTGATGATCTAGACGAGGGGATTGAGTCCATCATCAGTAAGTTTGCAGATGACACCAAGTTAGGAGCGGGTGTCTATCTGTTGGAAGGTAGGAGGGCTCTGCAGAGGGACCTTGACAGGCTGGATGGCTGGACAGAGACCAATGTGATGAGATTTAACAAGGCAAAGTGTAGGGTTCTGTACTTTGGCCACAACAACCCCCAGGAAGTGCTACACACTGGGGACAGAGTGGCTGGAGAGCAGCCAGGCAGAGAGGGTCCTGGGGGTGCTGGTAGATAGGCTGAACACGAGCCAGCAGTGTGCCCAGGTGGGCAGGAGAGCCAATGGCATCCTGGCCTGTATCAGCAATAGTGTGGCCAGCAGGACAAGGAAGGTTGTTCTTCCCGTGTACTCAGCACTGGTCAGGTCACACCTGGAGTACTGTGTCCAGTTCTGGTCACCTCAATTGAAGAGAAATGTTGAGGTCCTGGAATGTGTCCAGAGAAAGGCAACGAAGCTGATGAGGGGCCTTTAGCACAGCCCTATGAGGAGAGGCTGAGGGAGCTGGGGTTGTTTAGCCTGGAGAAGAGGAGGCTTAGGGGTGACCTCATTGCTGTCTACAACTACCTAAAGGGAGGTTGTAGCCAGGTGGGGGTCGATCTCTTCTCCTAGACAACCAACAACAGAACAAGGGTACACAGGCTGGATATTTAGGAGGAAGTTCTTCACAGAAAGAGTGATTTGCCATTGGAATGGGCTGTCCAAGGAAGTGGTGGAGTCACCGTATATAGACAAATACGATATATATGAAATATATAAAAATATGGTTATTTTATGGCTTTTCAGGAATATATATATATGTTGCTTTTGAGTAAGGATCTTTTTTTTTAATCAGTTACGCATTATTTTTAAGCAGTGCAGCTTACATGCATATAAAATCCAGTGCTTCTTTATTGACTGGGCTGAACATTCACCCTGTGAACCTTTATATTGCAGTCTTTCAACATCAGCTCACACAGGACGAAGTCTTGGCAAGTGGGGCTCTGAAATAAATCCAGTGGCTAGACTATAGGCTATAGTAAATATTTCATCCTCATTTTAGAACCTGAGTGGCCCAATGCCTCTAAATAGTTTTACTGATCTGAAAAATCAAAATGTTCATCATAATCAGTGCCAGGCTTTGATCTTTTACTTTTTCCCACAAACAGAATTTTGACAATAATCCTTAAAAAAATTAAAATAGAGTGTAGAAAAAACACAGGAACAGAAGTACAATATGAGAAACAATGAGTGGGGAACATTATAATTAATTAACTGAGATAAGAAAATTTGTTTTTCTATTCTTTCCCTTTGAAGAATTCCCTCTTTCTGGACCTTTTACTGCTGGAGACTACAGCAGCTATGAAAGAGAGAGATCCGTTCCATTCTAAATGTTAAAATAGCTTTTCCTTTAGGCTTTAAAAGAGACCACTCCCCCTACAGGTTTTTGAAATTTCATTTTATATAATTAATGTTGACATTTTAGTAATTCTCATACCATTCCTCTTAATTATCATTGTGAAGAAAATCAATATTTACTAATGCTTCCCATTGTGCAATATTTCATCTTTAAACATTGAAAGAACTTACTGGTGTTATTAAATGACTGCTGTGATGATACAGTTTGTGGAACGTTTTCTAAAGCTATCCATTCCTTCCAATATTGTACAGCTGAAAAACATGACATAAAGCATTGTTAACATAATCTGAAAGAGTGTTTTCCAAGGTTTACTAAATTTTATTCTGACAGTTAGAATGTGTAACTCCCCTTATCAAAGTTGCCTTCAGAACTGTAGTATCCTCTGTATAAATAGTTTCATTAAAATAAATTTAGCTGGGCTGGGAAATTACAATTAAATTTGATTTTGGCTCCCCTCTGCATACACATTATGGGAGTTTTAAATGCAATCTCTTTTACAGGGACAAATGTTTTTTTAATGTATAAAATTGCAATGTTTACTTCAGAAGTATTCTTTATTCAGTTTTTGCTATTCTTCATTGCTTACTATGTATCAACATGTTGTATTTATTGTACATTAGTTAAAGACTGCTCTGAATATGAAATGGTTAATTCCTTAATAGGATAAACATGGCAGTTGTCATGCAAGTGCTGGAGTACTTTATGAATATTAATGACTCTAATAAACATAAACATTAATAAACAGGTTACTTATTAGGCTAAGGGATAGTCTGTTTTAAAAATAAAGTACAGAGAAACAGAGACATTAAATGCAAAACCATCCTCAAATTTAGGTAACAAATTTGAACTCTACAGAATTTGCTTTTTTACATACTTTATATATAATTTTGTTTGTTCGTAGTGGACTTGCTTTTGATGCTACTTGCTCTCCTGCAATTTCTCAGAAATCAAAATCCAGACTATCACATCCACTGTATGCCCCCTGAACACAGGAAAAAAAAAAAAAAAAAAAAAGTAAATATTAAATCTGCACTGGTACAAATTGCCCATGATGAGATGACCATGAGAATTTGTTGGTAGTCATTTCCCAGTATCAGGCAGCTATTGAAAAGACTCACAATATCCCACTGATGATTCATTTAGGCAGGTGGCTAATGCTGTGAAGGAATTGAAATGTTGTTTGGGCTTTTTTGTTTGTTTTTTTAAGGTTTGGAAATGCTCACTGGCATGGGAGAACCAGGACTTTACTATATATGGCTTTTTCAATATTATTTGTGTTTGTCAAATGATTTGGGCTACCCTTAAATGCAGATAATTAGTTCTCAAAAGCCAGTAGCTCAATGCTTGTACTTGAGAACCCTCACAAAATTTGAGTTGATAGTTATGACTGCTTGCAATGGAGTTTCTATATTCTCCTGAAAAACAAAGAATTTTTCTCAAGAGTCTTAGCATAGTTCAAGAAGCTCAGGTTTAATCTTGCAAGTATTTTGGAATTATCATTAACAGTCTCAGAATTCTCACTTTGAGCAGGGTATTAAAAGTTATGTATTCCTGTACCTATGTTGCATTGTTTGTACTGGAAAGGGATCACTATAGACTTTAACTTTTGGTAAGCATGAACCTTATCTGTAGATTAAATTTTGAACTAAGGATATGATTTGAATTAAAATATCGAACTACCTTTTCATTCTTTGCTTGAAATTGAAATATTTCCTTTTAAATATGAACGAGAGGCTGCATTAAAAATATGGTGATTGCTGGATTATGTAGAGTCATGTAGGTGACTTTATATCACTTTAATCAGAATGTAGGACTCGAGTTTTTTCATGCTTCTTTATTTTTAAGAAGCTTTCAGAAGGTATAAATTAACTATTGAATGCTACAGGATACAATGATCTGTCACAGGCAGACAGAAAAAGAATAACATCAATGCTGAAATTAAACAAAAATAAAAATAATAATAAATGTATGTGCTGTGTATATTTTAGCAAGGATATTATGTGTTTTAGTCATTAGAGAACATTTAGGGCATATAAAATTAATTTTCTTTACTTCATTGGCACAATTTTTCAAACAATTTTTAAAGGATGTTGTACCACAATTTTTTTTTTTTTTTTTTGTGAGAGAAGGGAAAGAGAAGATTACTGCTTAATGATGCTTAATTTTTATGATGCTTCTAATGTTGTACAGATTCCTTGTGTTGTTCTGAAAGTGTATGTTAATGCTAGTATTTGTAAAGTGTAGATGCCATAATGAAAAAAATAATATTGATACATGCCTATGGTATTTGTAGTAACTCAACTTTGATCCAGGGATCTGCAAGAAGTTACGTAGGATAAAAAAAAAGCAGATTTTTTTTTTTTTCACCTCAGTTAAGAGTGTCATTTTTCATGTTACCGCATTGGCCTCCAAACAGAATTAATTTAGACATTGTGTGATAAATGCATGGTGAAT
>VWZI01012839.1:103232-140962 GCA_013396835.1 Psilopogon haemacephalus | reverse complement strand
GAATAAAATTGTTATTTTAAAAAAAAGAATTTATGATTATAATGTGTTCAAAACTAGTACAAGTGTTCTTATTCATGTGTAACAAATGGATTTTTAAATGGTTCACTTTTGTTTTAATGTTTCCTGAAAAGCTATGGTATCAAGATAAATTGTGCATTAGTCATGTGAGTTCTTATCATTTGCTGTGTAACATAATGCAAATCCTTACCAAAAAAATCTGGTTGCTAGTTTATGGATAGTGTTTTGGACCTTGTGGCATAAAGAGGTTATTATAAAAAAAAAAAAAAAAAATTAAAAGAACATCTAACCCCCAAGTCAAGCACTCAAAAATTAGAATATACTAGGCCAGGAATTGTTTTTGCAGCTGAAGTTGAGCATAATTCTGTGCTTCTTGGTTAGGAAGGATTTATTGCTACACTAATTATTTGCTTATTGAAGAGTGAGGAGTGGAAGGAGAAGTAAAGTCCCCTCAATGTCTAGTGAGAGCTGTCACCCAAGGATGTATTTGTCTGATGAGTATAACTGACTTCTGAAGAGTCGCTCGTAGCCTTGGGTGATGTGGTGTATTATCATATGCCCCTATTTTGTATACTGCATTTTTTTTTCCTAGCATCATGGATTATTAATTCAAATCAGAATAGCTGCTTCTTATTACTTTGTATGCATTGGAATACAGATGTATTAGAATCAGCATGGCCAAGCCATTATACTTCATTGTAGATAATTATAGTAATAGTAACACTCCCCCACCCTAGCTGAGTAAAGAAAAGAGTCAGAGAAAAAAAAGGTAAAATCTATGAGTTGAGATAATGATAGTTTAATAGGACAGAAAAGAAAGAATAATGATAAAATAATTGGAATATGCAAGACAAGTGATACACAATGCAGTTGCTCTCCACCCACTGACTGTTGCTCAGCCGGTTCCCAAGCAGTGACCTCTGGCCAACTTTCCCTTCCTGGTTTTCATGCTGAGCGTAATGTCATATGCTGTCAAATACCCTTTTGGTCAGTTTGGGTTAGCTTTTCTGTCTATCTTCTTACCACTTCTTGTGCCACTCAGCCTAGTCACTAGCAGGTCAGTATAAGAAGCTGAAGAGTCCTTCACCACCACTTAGTAATAATTAAAACATCAGTGTGTTTGCAACGTTTTTTCTCATCCTAAATCTAAAATGCAGCTCTGCTAAAGAGCTAAATCTAAACTGGAATTCAAGGCCACTGCAAAAAAGTATTTACAAACCACATTCTCACAGAATGTGAGAATCCATTCTCCCAGAAAAAAGGATAATTTTTGAATATTCAATAATAAATATATCTTGTTGTCCGCTAGTCTGGTACTGATGTTTTCTGCTTCACTTTTTAAAAAAATTGTTTTGGTTGTTTTTAATTGTGTATTGCATTAAAATAGACCAGTAATAACATTAAATATATGGCTCATGCAAAACCAAAACGTTGAACATAAAAACATAGTGATATTTCATTAGACTCAGCTTACAGGTAGTTCTGTCTTAATTCACTTTATTTAAATTCCTTGAAAGGGAAATATTTTCTGGATTTTCTGCCATTTCTTTTTACTTAAGTTACTCAAAACAAGAAATTTATGAAAATAATATATAAAAATGTGTGCCTCTTTTGATTTTTGCTGAACATACTGACAAAGAATAAAATTATATTTCAGGCTTTCTAATTTCTTTCAAGAAAATAATAGTTCTGATGCATATATTCACAAGGGAAAATAATTAAGTGGTATTTCCTGGACTCATTCAGCAAAACTCATGTTATTGTTGAACATTAAATCTTTTTGAGAAGCCATTCCACCATTTAATGCTCTTATTATTTCCTGTTTAAGAACTACTAAACTAAAAATTGCTTCAAGCACCAATAAAGCTGTAATAGAAAATGTGTTATTTATTTATGAGAAACGTTAATTTGCAGTTTGTGTAATCTGGAAGTGCAGCCAGTTCCTCTATTTCTAAAAAGACTAGGAAGCTAGCAACAATTGCCAGTATTGATAGACAAAAAAGGTATCATAGAGAGGATGAATGGAAAAGGTAGATTACTTATGTTATTAAATAAATATAGTAGTGGAATTTTTGAAATCTAACAGTCAATAGTTAAATTACATCTTTGGCTTTCTAACAGAGTTAGCACTCTTCATCAATGTGATATTGACACATTATTACATTTAATCTGAGGTGATGTGAGCAGTAGATGCCTGAAGTAATTTAAATATTATTTTTTAAAATCAATACTGATTAATAGCTACCTGTCTATATACAACTCATGTAGTTCAACAAGTTTGGGAATAACTGCGTAGTCAGTTGGCATTTTTTTAACTTCACTTTAGAGCTGCTGTCGGTACCCTACATCTTAGGTAATTCTCATGTCACATCATGTTTCTTTTCTGATTAGTTTACTCTTGATAGGCAGTAATTTGTCATCAATATAGTGTCAGAACAAAGTCTGATATATATTCAACTCCTCTTTTCATATTTTGACATCATCTAGAGTTAGTAGCATTTTTTTTTCCTCAGAAAAAAACAGCAGCAGAAATACCCACTTAACCTGGACAGATTTAGACAGTCATTAGGTATTTGTAACTATTTTTATATTCAGATATATCCATAATGGATTTGGGTGCATGTAAGTTGCACAGCCCTCTTTGTATTAACTTTCACAATACTTACTTTCCTCTGTTTCACTCTTTCCTTTAAGCTCACATGGAGAGAATCTGCTACTCTCTGAATTATACCTACATAGACATCATCAAATTCACTTGTCTAAAACCTTGGGTGGAGAGTTCTTCTTCTTATGCACTGATGCATGAAACCACATGGCTGCAATTAACCCAGCAATGAAATGAAATATGATATCTTGGGCTCTGCAATGTGATAACTGTGTAGTTTCCATTGGTTCAGACTACGGTCAGAATACACTGAATGAAGTATATAAACTGTTTCCTTTGGTGAACTGTGTGATGTAAGGTATTTAATTCTTCCACAACTTCTGACCATGTGGAACTCAAAAGTTCACTGAAAGGTGAACTTTCATGACTGAACATTTACCTAGAGATTTTGGAAGCCCAGCAGACTGGATTGAACTAAAGTAAACAAAAAAGAAGGAACAACTTGTCTAGATGCCCACAATCCACCTGTTTATGGGAAAGATGTGAATGGTAAAGCAGATAAATTTCTTGCCAGCATCATACTCCCTACTTTTCTCCTTGTTCTTCATATTCTTTGTTTTTAAATAAGTCCTGCATTTCTGCTCCCTATAGAAGACAGTCGTCTTTCAGAGACTGATTATTTTAGAACCTCTCCATTTTGTATGACATTTGTGTGATTATAGGGTTTATCTTTTGTTTTCAGTTTAAAGTGAAAAGACTTTGTCCTTTACCAACTTTAATTAATTTTATAATTAAAAAGTTTTCTATCAGTAAGTAAATAAGGATAAACATTCACTATGAAATATATACCTCCTCTGTGCCCTCTTCTGGTAGCAGAGATTGTTGTCCTGAATGAAACAATTTATTTAAGAAGCCATTTGGCATTTAGATTTTAACTACCAGTCAGAAAAAAATACCTAACAAAGGTATTACCCACAAAACCCTATCTTTTCCAGCTACAGTACTGAGGTGTTTACTAAATAGCTTTTATCAGAGATCAAATAGGTAAATGCAATATGGAAGGTCCATTGAGGTATCTACTCACCTATCCAGTTTCACATTGTTATGACTACATGAAAAACAAAACTTTTTGGTCTTGCATTATATAAGAGATTAAATAAAGCCACAGTCAATTACAGTTTATAGATTGACCATACACCAATTATACTGCAGTTTTACAAAAGGTAATGAGTAATTCATTGACTGTATCTGTTTACTGTGTACTCTGCATTGATTTCTGTTTTTCCTAACATTTCACACATCAGCATTGGATCCACTAGTCATAACATTCTCTGACGAACACAAGAGTGCAAGAACTGTTCAATAACTGTTTAGTATGTATACACAGTTAAAATTAATCACCCTGGAGCAGTTTCAGTACTAGCATAAGTAGGTTGAAGAGCAAGATCTGATTTTTGTTACAGCTTTATCGACACACTAGGATATCATATTAGAATTTTTTGTCATATTGCTCTTTTAGTTTCATAAAAATATGAACTTGTTGTTTTTAATTTCATTCCACTGTTAGATCGGTCCTTCATTTCAATTGATAATTGGTGATTTCAAGTTCACTTTTGGTTTATAGTGTCAAAATGTTAATGTACTGAAAGTTTCTTGGAGACTTCTGTACCTGAAAGGACAAAAAATCTTGCTGTTAAAAGCCAGACAGATCACACTGACCCAGTTGGACCCAAGTGGAGTGTAACAAAGCAAAATGTTATCTTCATACTTTGACATGAGTTAATTTCTTGAAATATTCAGCTGTTTGTCAGGCAAGATTTCTTAATAATAAGCCTCAGCTTCTTTGGTCATATTATCTGCATTTGATGTTGTTTAAGATATTTCATTCACCCCATTTGGAGACTTATACAGCTGTTCGATGTCTTTTAGAAAAAGCTGTATATTCTGCTCTTCCTACTTACTGATCAAACTGTTTTGACACATTGTGATGGAATGGGGATTTGATTAATTAATGTGAGAGGATTTTTCAATATTAATATTGTTTATTAATTCTGATATTCAAACGTTTCCACCCCCAACCACTGATTTTAATAGTAAACTAGTTTGATTGTAATGGAATGCATTACATAACTAGATCTAGTATTAACTATCAATATATATAAACAGTTGAATCTGACTGAAATCGAATAAGAGTGAATTAAACTGGCAGAGGTTTTCTTGTGGTTAGTTATCCGCTTGGTCACTAGATGGACTCAGGGCCCCGCTGCATAGGCCAGAAGCTAGGTAAATACAAAAGCTTAAGGTATTTACTCACAAATATTATTTCTCGACTTGCAAGGCTAGCAATAAATTGAGACAGTACTCAAAATGCTCACAGGGAATTCTGTCTGTTGCCTTTCTGGCCAGTCTGGCCACTGGTTGCTACTGAGGCTTTGGAGTTCCTTTCCTGGCTCCACAGGCTGCTCAGGGAAGGGGCAGAGATCACTAACCTGGTCCTGGCTTTCAATGAATTGTGTGCCTCCAGGGCTTGCTTGTCTTTGGAGATGAAGGCAGGGTGTCTTGTAATGTGGTCTCAGCAGGTGTGTCACACTGACTATTGTATGCAGCTATGGCGTGAAAGAAGTTAGAGCTGCTCCTGGTAAACACAAAGCAGTTCCAGGCTGGATTATAACTTATATTGCTATATATAATAAGGCATTAGCATTGCCAGTAGGCATCACAGGCATAGATACAGCAGAACACAGAATATCAGTTAAGCATGGAACAACAGCAAAAGCATGTTGTGTTACCTGCCCATCTGTTTTTATATCAATGCCTGAGATTGGTTGGGCCATTGGACCTAATAGCTTATCCAATCGGCATCACAGTAACCCAGGATTTATCATATTTATCATATTTGGCCACAGCTCTGCTATGCCCATATTCAGGGAGACACATAGGCCTAGCACAAGGCAAGCACATGCACCTTCCTTACAATGGGATGCAAACAGGAGAAAAACAAGCTGGGTAAGCCAGGATACTGAGAGTCCATGGCTCCAAGTCTTTTGTCCTTTTTCCCACAGTTGCTTCTCCCAAACAGAAGGGAGGAGAGCAGAAAAACGTGTCTGGGCAAGCCAGCATATTTATAGACCTATTTTGACCCTTCAGGTTTACCACAGCACACATATTATCAGCAGTGAATCTGGTATTCTAGATGAAAGTCTTAATTTTTATGATAAATAGTGGGGGGGGTGGGGGAGGCAATAACTGAGCATTTGTACAGGAATTAAGTGTCTAATAGACAAAAGAAGATAATGCAAAAATGAAATAACAATATAGTGCTCACATTTGTTTTAGCTTCGTCCTGTACTTTTTGTCTCCGATGGTGCCCAAAAGCTTAGCTAGTTAATGAATATTTTATGTAAAATGGGATTCCCCCCTCCCCCCCAATTTGTGGTGTCCCCTTGTGCTTTCAGCCTAAAGAAGTGAGAGGTTTACAATGCTTGATCTTTAACCTACACCATACATATTAGCTTGTAACTTCCTATTGGGATGTCAAGTTTTTTAGATTCAGGAGATTGCCTATGAAGAGAGCTAATGTAACTAAAAGAATCACATTATCAGGACCAAGGCAGCCTGACAATTGCTCCCAAAAAACTGTATTCACTTGTGTTTAATGGCTCCTCCACCCTCAGGTGATGAGGTTCTCAGTTTTCTTCTTGTACAGTATACTTCTTGCATACTTGTAATGGAGGGGTAATTAATCAGTGCGAGATGGTATTTTTTCAAAATTAATATGGTTCATTAATTTTCAATACTGAGGAGTCTTGCTCCCCCGACCACTAATTTTAATAATAATCAGGTTCTTTTGTAATGGTCATGGAAACATTACACAGATAATAACATAGGACCTAGAATGTTTAAGAATAACTAGCAAAAATACAAACATTAAACTCAATTGAAAAGAAGGTTCTTGCAGTCAATTATACCACTTCACAGGGTCACAGGATGTCAGGAGTTGGAAGGGACCCAAAGAGATCATAGAGTCCAGTGCCCCTGCAGGACCATACAATCTAGCACAGGTCACAGAGCAATGCATCCAGACAAGCCTTGAAAGACTCCAGAGAAGGAGACTCCACAACCTCCCTGGGGAGCCTGTTCCAGTGCTCTGTGACCCTTATGAGAAAGAAGTTGTGTTGGGTGGAACCTCCTGTGTTGCAGCTTACACCCTTTGCTCCTTGTCCTATCACAGAGCCTGTCTCCCCACTTCCTGACACACATTCCTCAGATATCTCTAAAGGTTTATCAAATCCCCTCTCAGTCTTCTCCAGACTGAAAAGCCCCAGGACCCTCACCTTTCATAAGGCATGTGCTCCAGTCCCCTAATTATCTTCTTAGCCCTCTGCTGGAACCTGTCCCTCTTCAACTCAGAAGGCCAAAACTGAATGCGGTACTCAAGATGGGGTCTAACCAGGGCACACTTCCTAATACACCCCAGGATCCCATTGGCCTGCTTGGCTACAAGGGCACATTGCTGTCCCATGGATAATTTGTTATCCATCATGACTCCCAGGTCCCTCTCCACAGTGCTGCTGTCCAGCAGATCCAACCTGTACTGGTGCAGTTTATTATTCCTACCCAGGTGCAGGAGTCTGCACTTATCCTTGTTGAACATCATTTTGTTTTTCTGTGCCCAGCTCTCCAGTCTGTCCAAATCTTGCTGGATGGCTGCACAGCCTTCAGCTGTATCAGCAAGCTTCCCAGTTTGGTGTCATCAGCAAACTTGCTGAGTAGACACTCTGGCTCCTCATCAATGTTATTGATGAAGATACTGAACAGCACTGGAGTCAGCACTGATCCCTAGGGGCCTCCACTAGTTATAGCTCTCCAGCTGGACTTAGCACCATTGATCACCACTCTTTGAACTCTATCTTGTAACCAGTTCCTAATCCACCTCACTGTCTGCTTTTCCATCCCACACTGCCTGAACTTGCTCACTAGGATGTCATGAGAGATGGTATAGACTAGATGGACTCAAGGAGCTCCTTTCTGCTTATGGCAGAAGGCAATTGGTGAATTATAAGAGGCTTTAATATTTACTTAAAAAAAAATTATCCCCCGACTCATGGGACTAGCTACATATTCAGACAGTACCCAAAACACTTGCAGAGAGTAACGTTGATGCCTTGTTAGCCACTGGAGCTTCTGATTCTTCCCAGGCTTCACAGGATGCTGGAGAAAGGAGGCAGACAATCTCTGATCTGGTCCTGATTTTTCTGGACCATCTGTGTGTCCTTTCCAGGACTCCTTGTCTTGGCAGGTGTAGGCAGGATGTCTTTGCAGATGTGCAGTCTTGGCACACATGTCATGCTGGCTATACAGGCTAGTCATGTGGAGACATTTAAAGCCTGTTCCTGTTAAACTCGAAGCAGATAGTTTCCAGGCAGTTCATGCCCAAAGCATCAAGGCTTCTTATTATACAGCTGGGTTAACTTACTGCTTAGCATAGCATAATGCTACAGAAGGCAATGGCAGAATCACTGCCAGAGGCTGAGAGCAATGGCAGGAGGTAGCAGCAGCAGCAAGCACGCACAAATACAAGGGCAGAGCATGTTGTGTTACCTGCTTCTTTCTTTTATCAATACAGCCTGAGACTAATGGGCCTTTGGACACAGATTAGCCGATCGTAATGGCAGTTAGTCAAGCTAGACCATATTAGGTGGAGCTTTAGGCTTGCTTTACCCAAATTTGGGAAAATGTAGGCCCTTCATGAGGCAGACACAAGTATGTATCTTGTTTATGAGAGGATGTAGACAGGAGCAAAACAGGTCTGGTCAAACCAGGGTCCTTAGACACACTGGCTCCTGGTTCTTTGTCCTCTCTGCTGCCATTGTTTCTCTCCATAGCAGAAGGAGGAAGAGCAGAAAGCATGTCTGGGCAAGCCAGGACATGTTCAAGCCTATTTTGGCCTATTCAGGCCTACCACGACAATACTACATTTGATTTGCAACATTTACTGTTTAAGTATATGCACTAATCATTAATTCAATATCCAGCTCTCTTCTTAATTTTCCACTTGCTGTCTTGACTTTTCTTATGATGTCTACTTAATATATGCTAAGCTACATCAATCTAATTATGTGAAACAAAGATTAAGACTTCTTATAGTCAAATGTTCATGAGCAACACCAACATTCCTTTATTTACATCCAGGTAATATTTTTTTCCCCACAGATATTTTAAACACCTCTGAAATCACTGGCTGGTGTGGATACTCTGCAAGATGAGGTTTAGACTTTAAAGCCATGGAGTTCCCTACTGTCTAGGCTTTTATTTATATTGCTCATCTCTATCACATACTGTCACAGTTTTCTGGAAAGTCTTGCTTGCTCTTAACGTTTCTCAATTTCATGCTGTGATCTCATATTATTAGATAATAATTTTGTATTCCTCTTTCTGTTCATATTGTTTATCTAGCTCTTACATTTCTTCCACTGGGAGTATGTAGCCCAAAGAAGAGATTGCTCAGAGGGAGATCACATCAGTGTATGCAAATACCTGAAGGGGGGTTGCAGAGAAGATGAAGCTAGGCTTTTTTCATTGATGCCCAGTGACAGGACCAAAAGCAACTGAAGCTTCCTTCCATTGGGAGGTATATATCTTTTTAAGCATATAACTTTGAAAGGTTTTTTAAAAAAATAAAGACACGATTAATGTCAATGGATAAAAATAATGACATGCAGTTTTACAGCTTATAGAAATGTCTAGAATACCTTGGGAAGTATAACAACAGAAAATTAGACTGCTCAGAATACCTGAAATAAAGAAGAAAGACTGGGGGAGAAAAAGGTATTAAGAAAACCATGTAATCTGGTAGTTAAGACATCATGTAAGTCGATCAAGTGTATGCTTTAAGAAAACCACAGTAGTTATACACAGTTACATACAGTTTATGAACGTGATGTAAAACCTCAAAACACAGTAGACTCTGAAAACACAGTGAAATAGATTTACGAAAAGTGATCAAATTATCCACAAGGCTGATACGTAGAATGATCAGAAGATGTTCTGTCATAACATTATAGAAATGTTTGTAATGATATATAATACAAATTACAGAAGGAGAGAGATATCTGATATTTTTTCTGAAAAATTACAGCTAACATTTTGTTGATCCCTTATTCTGTCTAATGAATGACTACTAGTATGGTGCCCAGTTCCTTTGAGACTTTCTAGTATGTGGAAATCAACCAATTATTAGATTAGTATTACTAGGAATACTCCATAATCCATTTTTCTTCATTGGATATGTTGACCATATAGTCAGTATTTCCTATTTTTATGATAAATTTAGTTAACAGAGATGCTATGTTTTATAATCATCCTACTTCAGTCACTTATTTATTGGTTCAGAGAAAAATTAATGTGATGTAAAAGATTTTTGCTTACTTTTCCTTTGTGTGTGGCACCTCATTCAGATAAGAACTGTATTGCTGCATCTGTCTTGCTCACTCATAGACTTTTGACAACTTTCTTAATGCTCTTGTTGTGCATGCCTACCATGTGTATGTGTTAAAGTTTTTTCCTGTATTATCTTTAAAATCTTTAAATGTGATCATTGTTAGTTTTCCATCAGCATCATTTGAAATAATACTTCCATCAGTATTTTTAGTACATTTTGTCAATAATTAGTCTATTTTAATTTTTTTTTTACTTTAAAAATTATTATTCTCAGAGAAGGAGAAGGAAATACTATTTATATTCTAAGCTTTTTTTTCATGCTAAGTAATTTCCTTCACTTGAATTAGTAGCAGTAATAATAGTAAGATAGTAAAATCAAGTAAGTAGATATGTAGACATTTACACCACCAGCTTAAGAAAAAAGCCTAAATTAATTAAGCTTTCTAAAGTTTTCTTGTGAAGCTAGGTGTGTCAAAGGATATTCCTTATATAGAGAGGAAACAAAGCAATGAAGTGATATGGCCTCTTACAACTTCCAGCTTTTCAGTTTCAAAAGTTTACCCAAAATACTGTTTTACTAGATTGCCATTATTCTTTCTGTTCCAATTTGTAGTATGCTGGTGTTGAACTGAAAATGTCTGCAAGTTGTTGGAAGAGACCTCCGAGTTCATCCAGTCCAACCTGTCACCCAGCCCTATCCAAACAACTAGACCATGGCACTAAGTGCCCCATCCAGTCGTTTCTTGAACATGTCCAGGGACAGTGACTCCACCACCAACCTGGGCAGCCCATTCCAATGGCAAATAACACTCTCTGTGAAGAACTTTTTCCTAATATCCAGCCTATAGCTCCCCTCACACAACTTGAGACTTTGTCCTCTTGTTCTGTTGCTGGTTGCCTGGGAGAAGAGACCTACACTGAGAGCAAATAGTTTTCTTGGATTGCCATAGTGGTAGAAAGGAATACAGAATGAAATGTAATGTTACAGAAAAGCAGACTGTAACACAAATAAGTTCTAGGACTTTAACAAAAAGCTAGAACTATGGTTAGTAAGATTTAAATAGATTTTATGTACGTCTGTGGGACAGCCCTTCACATTTCATATGGAAATCCTTGTGATATTCCTTGATTTTGTGCTGTTAGGTCAGAACATTCTTCTCAATATATTTTTTTTCTCTTAACTTGGTTTTTTGTCCGTCTTATAATCTTAGTTCCACTGTAAAATTAATTTCTTTTGTGTAATATGGGTCTTTGTTACATTTGCCACAGACAGATTCTCATTTTGCCTTACTGTCTTCAACTACCAAAATCTAGTTCTGTTCTTTTGCTGAAGGGAGTTAATGCTTATAACATATATTAAATGACAGCTTTTCTCGGTTTCATGTTTTCCAGTTTATTTTAGCAAATGACAATTGGGGATTATAAAACTACCTGAATTGACTATGCAAAATGGATTATGATGTGCTACAAAAAAACATTAGAGAGCCTATACCTACAACAGAATGGTGTTTTAGTTAAGAATTTGGATTATATTTTCAATGTTTTCTTAGATGTCAATTTTACCTTTACATTAAGACTGACATTATGGAATGTATAGGAATTGTAACTGAGGATTTCCTAAGTCTTAGGCATAGTCTGGAAAACATACATGAAACAAATTTTTTTTACGCTTTTTTACGTGAGTCTGCTTGACTAACATTTAGAGAATTTTTCATCACAGATTTTTCTTGCCACTTTTCACTCATAGCACATTACACCCGTGTTGTTACAGGCAACACATTCTACAGAAATGAAAGCTGAGAGGCATAAAGGACGAGTATTTTGCTACACTATACAGAAAAGCAACTAGACTAAGTAGTCTTTACATACATTGTCTTGATTTAAGCGCTCATAATTTCTGTTTCAGCTTGTTACCATGTCTGTAAATCATTAAAGGATGGTATTCATAAGGTGTCCTTTCTTTCCCTCATTAGTCAGAGATTTTATTTCTTCTTTTAGAAGTTGTTCCTTCAGGATCCTGATCTCTTTATCTTTGCATAGATAAGAGCTTAAATTTATAGGCAGCACTTTGGGCAATACTATTACCAATTAATCAGAGAGATTTACATCTAGTTTTTGTCAGCTTCTCTTAACAGATGATTTTTGGAAAGCACAAATTATATGAAAGTGGGAAGAACATTGAGATAATCCTACCTGTCTGTGAGTATAAAAATGGCTCACTCTATCATTTCAAGAACAGCTCAGTGAAAATGTGGATGCAGTTCTTCCTTGTAGCTATGCCTTTGGAGGAATAGTTATTTGTCACTCTGAGCCAAAAAACTTACTTTAATTGAGTGATAATATTAGTATTAATTTTCCCCCACATAATTTCTCTTAAAAATATATATCTTTGCATGACAATGCCATATCACATGGCACTAGAAGAAAGATTTTCTGAAATGAAAAATACAAAAAATATGAGAAACCTGATCACTTTAATTAACAATGAGTGTTACTACAGGTGTTTTTTTTTAACTAAAATTACAAGGGAATCTAAGTGTATTTTCCTTGAATTATGCAATAAAATTAGGTAGGGCAATATAAAAATTAAACTTTGGTCATTAATTGGGTATTTCTCTTACAGTGAAGCTGTTCTAATTTGTTGAAATGCCAGTTGTTAATGTATCTCATAATGTCTGCTGGAGGATGAAATTATTCACAAGAGAAGGCCCTTTGAGAAGGATCAATGTATTTATATTAATGTAAATTATCACTGATTAATGAATGCTGTAGCCAATAAGGAATTAAATCCTTACTGTATTCCTTTTTTGGAACCTAGCCTTCCTGTCAATATTGAAAGTTAGTAGTGAGATTAATTTATCAAGAACAGAAAATAGGAATAGTAAAAGCCTAATTGGTAGTCTTTCATCCATTAAAAGAAATGTTATTTTGGAGCTGAATGTAAAATAGAAATTAAGAAATATACTTAGTTTTTACAAAATAATTCATATAGTACTGCTTCTCCGTATTGTTGGAACAACTGTTTGTATTTATGTTTGGTTTATACTTTACATAGTATTTTCATTGGTACCTGTATGTAATATATTTGCTGTGATATTAGGATGGTGTGAGTTTGTGGAAGTAGTCATAATTATCTGCAATGTGTATAATTTAGGACCATGTAAAATTACAATCTTCTGGACATTGGCGGGGGGGCAGGGAGAGAGGAAGTTAAAACCATATCATGTCTCTACGTACCTGTGTCACAGTTTGGTTTTTACAGAATTCTTCACCACCTGAAAAAAGGAAAAACATGTTGTTGATGGCTTGAGTGTATGTGTCATGGTTTGAGGGGGTTACAGGTTATCCCAGATTTCCCAAGAAAACTATAGAGACCAAGATCCATCCCAGGGGACAAACTAGTTGCGCCTGGTTATCATAATTTTATTATTCAATCCCATAAAACCTGCGAGCACTTTAAAAGTAAGTAGCGAGGTCAGTTTGTTCTTTTTTCTCCTTTTCCTTTCCAGCTCTCCAGAGGCATCCTTATGTGGATAACAGTAACGATGTAGGGCATACCCTGTGGGCTGCGACCTTCAAGGCTGCGGACTGCAGTGAATTTCGGTCTGCTTGGGGCCTAATGGGAGACAATGGGGGATGGGAGAAAATGAGCACTGGCATTTTGGTGGTTTAGCTTAGTTAGGGGAAGATTTTAGGGGAATTTTCATGTGTCCTGTGTCAGTATTAAGAGTTAAGGATTCATGTATGCCATTTCTTTTCATGCACTTTTTCTAATGTAACCTTTGTGTATTTTCTTCTCCAGTTCAGCAAGAGCATCATTATTTTACTGCTTTTTCCCTTAAAAAGAGTAAAGTGAAATAATGTCAGTCAGTCGTGCTCTTAAACAAGAGTGATGACAGAGTAATGGTGTCCTTGGGTGGGCTGTGCAGGAAAAAAATACCACAGAAATTGGTATTTCAGTAAATAAATAATTCTGAAGAAATACAGACTTGGTTAAAGATGGTGCCAAGTGGTACTGTTCAACTGGAGTTGGGATGGGGGGAGGAGGAACAGCACAGCTGACTGCTCTGTTTCTTATCCTCCTGGTATCACTGACAAATGTAGTTGGATTGAAACCAGGTGGAAACTGTGCAAGAATGTGTACTTCAGGAGAAACAGACTAAAGAAGCAAGTCTCAAGACGTGACAAAGCAAAGGAAAACACATATTTTGTATGTGAGGTCACAGAAATAGGTTATACAACCACATTTGAGCCATTGGACTAGGAACCATGTCCCAAAGTTCCAGACTGGAAGTACTCTTACTCATGTATGGATTTGACAGAAAAGAGAATACACAATGCGTACTCCTTAGGATATATCTCTGGGCTGAATGGAATATTATTCTGAAATTCTTAATGTAATCTAGATAACAATCTCCTTATCTGATAACTTTTTCATGATTAAAGTAGAGGGAAGGAGATGAAGTCTGTAGTGTTGAAAGCATGATTATGTGAGTGAAATGCTGCATTTAAAAGTGCAAAAACTGATATCCTTTGAGAGTTAGGCAGGTATGCTGTAACACATGCTCATCCATCATTTCCACTAACAATAATTTTTTGTCAGAGTACTAAATAGATATGAGTCATAAGACAGGTAAAACTTACTGAATCATAATGTATAATATGGAGTATGTCAAGTACCTTGGAAAAACAGATTGCTTAATTCATCATTAGGCAAGCTTTTAATGAGAATTTCATTCATAAATGCTCTGAGAAGACTTTCATGTACAGCTTTTTAAAATCTTCACAGGTTTTTTTTCAAAGGGCAAATTTCACACACACGCTTCTGAATTCTTCTCTGGTTTGTGTTGAGGAAAACAGTGCAAATGCTGTGGAGATGAGCTTATACTGAAGCTGGTTACCTACTTGCTATGTTCATTTTTAATAACTTCAAAGTTACTTTCATGCAGACTGTAGGTGCATAATCATATAACTGCTTTGTACCAACAGTAGGTGAATAAACACATTCATAAAACATTTTTCTTGTGTTTACCTGAAAAGACCCTATGAGTAACTTGTACTTATTACCATATCTTTTCCATGTGACTCCTTGTAAAAAGGGAGTCTCCATCCTCTGTGTAGCCACAAAGGCTATATGCTGCAAGGCATGCATTAAAATTATTAATGAATCAAGGAGAAAATTTTTGGTCTATTGATTCTTTGTGTGGACATCTCACATGACAGAGGTTGTAACTGACTGAGAATGGATTTTTCATGCCATGTCTACTGCTGCACCTTTTGGCTTAAAATTTTCACCTACTGAAGGGACATAATTTTTCATGTCTTATGTGTAATTGATTTTTATACTGCCTTTTTTCTCAGACTTCATAATAAGAAAAGGGAGCTTTCTGGAAAGCAAAACCATTTTGATCCTTAGTGAACCTTCCATTTCTTATTTAACTGCACAGTGATAAGTATGAATGATATCTATATATTTTGCAATTCCAGGAATGCCAAGTGGAAATAATGAATTTGATACCTGTTAATCAGTAAGCATTGATTATTTCTGATAGTTTAAAAACTGGGGGAAACATCAAATGCACCTCAATACATACATTATACATTGTAATAGTACCCGAGAACAAGACACAGTTATACCTGTTTTCCATTAAAGGAATATAACAAACACCTTTTGTACTGCTGATTTCAAACCTTTATGGCTTACTGTAAATTTTTTTTTCTTAGTTTTGTTGAGTTTTCTCCATGTCAATTGAATCACTGAAAGCTGTAGCTTATGTGAGAAGTAACCTATCAAAATTTAACAGCAAAATCAGTAGACCAAAACAGTAGAAAGAAGTTATGGTTAGTTCCATAACTGAAATTAATGCCTCAGATAAAAAAATGTCACTATGTTTCAGATGTCATTTTGACTGGAAGTCTGAACTCCTAGAGTCACAAGTGCTGTGCATTTGTAATTTAAATTCTATAATTAAATATGCAAATGCCTAATGTAGTGATGATCAATCAATTTTGGTTCTTCAGTTACCTGACAGATGAATTTAGTTGTAGGTAAAATCACAAGTAATAATATAAGCTGTCATTACCCTTTGTTTTGTAATCCATTTCAGGACCTGAATTGACATGATTTCACAGGGCATAACAAGATTTTTGCTCTGGTAAACAGATCTTTCACAAGTCAATAAATTATGCAAATAATATGGATTACTATATAAATAAATAAAGATAGATAATTTATATATATATATATATATAAAGATAGATACTATATATAAATTATATGGAAAACTAAAATGGGTTACCCAGAAAAGTGGTGAAATCCCCATCACTGGAGACAGTCAAAAGCAGCCTTGACCTTGTTTAGATGTCACTCACTCAGAGGAGTTGGGCACTAAGGACCTTCAGAGGTCCATGCTACTATCAGCTATTCTATGATTCTATAGTTAAGTATTTGTATCTGGCTAGCGTTTTTTTTTTTTTTTTACACCATGTAGTGAGGGTGAACTTGCAGCTCTATTATGTTATTATTTTATTTCAGAAAGGGTTTTTTTTAATGTCCTTTTATATTTAGCAGTCAGTCTTTATGTGCTTTGTTTCACTGCCCTTTCTTCAGTTTCACAGTCTTAGATCTTCCCTTATAGTGTGAAGGAATATTTTAAGAAAAAGCTGAGGATTTCTGTCACTGGAGGAATTTGTGTGCATTGCTGTGCTGCTCTAATATTTGATATTTTAAGCACTAAAGCCTCAGTTGTGAGGCTGCAAGTAAAAAAAAAAAAATTATGCAGAAAATCTGTTTTAAAAGCAGTATTCGAAAACATTCTGTTTGTGCCAAATGTGCGGCCTAAATCTGGGCCCTGCTTGCATAGGAAGTCCCCTGCATGAACTCTCATATGAACATTAGTACAGAAGTTTGTAAGCAAGCAAACTTGTTGATTTTTTAAGGAACAGATCTCAGTTTCTCCCCTACACTTGAAAATTTCTCAGGTTGTTAAAGTCTGGTTTTACACATGCAAGACAGTATTAAAAAGCAGGAAAAGCTAACAAACCTCTTCAGTCAATAATGTGTGCTGGCTACTTGAAATCACTCTGCTGCTGTAGTAGCTGGTGAGAGCTACTTCTGCTATTAAATAGTTATTGCTATGCAACAATATGTCAATATTTATCCTAGTTATTATTTTTTAATGCTTGTAGGTAAAATATTTAGAGACACCTTAAGCAGTGTACACATATTAAAAAGAAATACTTGTAATTTGAGGTTCTGCTGCAGCACTTTAAACTAAATATTTATGGGACTGAGTGGAGATAAACAGGTCCTTTGGTAGTGTGAGGGTGTACACATAGTCTAATTTTCAATGTTAAATACAATTTAAGGGATTAAGGGTGACCCCAGTGCAGCTGAATTCTCTGTGGCTGCTGCTGGGGAAACAAACATTATAGACAACACTTCAAATTCATATGAATGCCTTGAAATTTTCCCACAGGCTTTAAGACATTTGTGAGGCTTGAGTACTGGAGACTACATCCCATTCTAGAATGAAGACATGCAAAAGCACAGTTTCTGTGTTCCATTTCGCTTTCATGTAACTGTTACATGTGTTGATGTAATTTTACTTTGCATGAAGTAATTTTGCCTATCATTCACCACTGTAATAATAAAAAAAATTGTCTCTATCATGCAGTATAAGTCTGAAAGATGACTAACATACTTGTTCTAGGAATCTGAGCAGGCAAATATAATTTTATTGGGTTGCATTTGTTATCCTGGCAAGTTGTTAGGCTAGCAAGAGAAGTGACAATAGTAAAATCCTGATTAAGCTCTTTCTACATGTAACCTATTATTTCCGTGCATTGAAACTGTCATTAGTGTTTTTGTGTATAATCTATGAAGGATTTTCAGATACTATCAAATAAGTCTCTTCTATCTTGTAAGGCAATATGTAATTTTCTCCTGTTGCTCCTACAGTTAATGAAGAGATCTATGTTTCTTCTATTGAAAGTAATTTATTTGTTGTGCATCCTAATGTAATTAATTTTGCTTATATTGGTATTTGTTCAGGATTCCAGTCTCATTGGTATAGTGTCTCATTGATACTTTACATATTGGTTTTGTTTTGTGTTATTACTTTCTGACTCTGTTTCCTAGGTTAAGGTCAGTGTGTGCATCAAAGCCTAAATATCTTCCTCCTCTACTCAAATTTCTGAACAAAATTTACGAACTTTTCAGTATATACAGTCATAGACAAGAAAAGAAGTAACAACAGTACAAAAGACAGTTTTTGCTGACTTTGTACATTTTATGTAACTTCATAGCATAGAAATCAATCTTTCCTATAGGGCAAGCAATTAATGGGCAGCAAATATTGAAGATTAAAAAGAAAATGTCTGACATTATTATTTAATAAAATACTGGAACAGTCAAGTTCTATAAGTAGCTAATGTTGTATTAATAGAATGGAGATTTAAGCTGAGCTGTTAATTATATTGCTGTGTGTAATGGTATGCATTCATTTTTACAGAATTACCAAGTAAGAGAATTTATTTTATTATTCACAAAAAATTAGATTCAATTTTCCAGAAGAAATGTTAAGTATCAGCATGTTACCAGTAGACATGCTATCAATATGAAACTCTGAATTACCTATCATGGACATAAATCTTTCCTTAGGCAAATGCTGGAGACTCAGAATGACTAAACAGTGAGCATAAGGTGTCTAAAACATGGATTTTTTTTTGTGCCAAAAGACATTTTGTCACTCTTCTAAGTACATATAGTTAATTAACCTTGCATTTCTGAATTATTTCTGTAGGCCACATTTCCGGTGTACTAATTAAAATACCTGTTAATACCTTTCATATAAAGAATGAATTATGATAATAAAGTTAGTTACATAAATCCGTACCTCTCATTTTCAGAGTTAAATTAAAAAATACTTTCATTTTGTGTAGATTTATAAAAATGTTTTTTCCTCAAATAAAAATAGAACCTATTTCTTATGTGTCTCTGTTAAAGCACTACTTTAATTACTATGCACAAGTTAATAAACAAACCCACCATATGCTGCCAAATTAGTCAAATGCCAGGAAAAGCTAAATAAAAAGCAGGGAGACAAACTTTTAATTACACTCTGGGCAAACCTTTGACAGCAAGTAATATTCTTTACTTGGCATTCTGCTTCAGTATGAAAGGGCAGAAAATATGACCAAGCTAATATATCAAAAGGTAATTAGAGAACTTTCTACAAATGAGGAAAGAAAACATTGAGGTAGAGGGAATTTAGGGGCACAGAATGTTGTTTTTATTTATCCTCATTTAAAGATCTCCGTAATACAAAACAAATGGTTAAACTTTTACTGGTGTTTGCTGAGATGTTAATTCAGAATGTAAGTGTAAGAAGATTGCTGTTTTATATAAATCAGCTCTATGTAACAAAATCCCATGCAATTAAGCTTCTATCAAAATATATGATAAAATAATTTGAATAAGAACTCGGCAACTCCCAAAGTTATAGATTAATAATGCACTGAAAAATAATTTTTGAAGAACTTAAAGCAAAACAGATATTTATTGCTTAGACCCAAGCAGTCCGGAAAAATAAAGATACGATATTATTATTGGACTCTATAGAGCTTCCTGCAATGTCAGTACTTTCAAACAAAACCCAGATAACAAAAGTCTCACAAAGAAGAAACCCTACCCCAAACAAGACAACAATAACATCAACAAAACACCCTGAAAAAATAAAACATTTTGAAGGAATAATTTCTTTTCCTTTTTTATAGCAGCAGAGGATACTCCTATCCTATAAGCAATACCAGTGAGCTGAAGAGGTCTGGCCTAAGCCCACTTCTACCTTCCTACTGAATCCAATCCCACAGCAAAAATGGATTATATACCTATGCTGTAATTTCACTAGATCAGTAGAGTGCTGTTATAGGTGACAAGAATCAAGATCCTTCAAGCAAATTAAATAACTGAAAGATTTCCCGCAATTGCTATATATGGATGACTACTTCATTGTATTACAGGGAATAGTGTGTCACTTCATCATCTTTTTCCACGTAGCTAAATGTTTAAATCAGATGTCAGTGGGACTACTCCTCTGTTTTGTAGCCTACTCCCTTTTATTTTTATTTTCCTTTTTATTTTTCTATTTTTATTTTCCTTTTTTTTCTTTTGCTTTTTAATGTAAATGTGCTCTAAATGTAAGTGACATTTAGAAATAAAATATTTTTCACATTGCATCACATTCTATATCTACTGTAGTACTTTTCACTGGATAGTGCTGCTGTTTTAAAGTAGTAAAGTTTTAAAGACTGCTTTGGCAATGAGAACAGAGCTGAAAAAAATGCCTTCTAACATATCATGCTAATACAATTGCATGTGTTATCTTAGAAGTATTTGTTGTACAGATATGTAACCTGCCTGTCAACACAGTACTTAAAGGCTTAACACCAGCTGTGAATTCTTAGTCCTTTAAAATACTTGGAGCCAAATTATACAAAACCTTATTTCTAAGAGTAGTCTTGGTACACCAAGGCCAAGTCACCTCAAGAGAAGTTAGCATAGTTTCATAGCTGAACTTTTTCCGTTGAGAGAATGTTATGTCCAAAATACTGTGATTCTTACAAGTTATTTATTGTTTATTTAGGCAGATTCTCAGTGAAAGAAGCACTTCAGTCTTGATCATATTAATTCAATGAAAAAAATAACAGTAAAATGATGAGTAATTCTTAAAGTAGTACCCAGTAAATAGTTGTTCCACACAAATTTAAATTTAAGCTTACAAATAATGAAGAAACTCTGTTGTAGGCAAGTAAGCATCACTAGAAAACTTAACTCTTAAGACTGGTTTTAGTATTTTTAAAAACAAATGTACTGTAATCATTGCACTCCAACAGATTCAGAAAAGGATAATACAATTGTAGTTTCCTTGAATGCCCTTTGGTTATTTCAGTGCTACATTGTTTGAAATGGAACAAAATTATTGCTCCTTCATTGCATTCTAAAAACCGTTAAGATTATAAACAATACTGCAGCTGACTGGGCTGTTATCTTAATAGGGTATTCATCAAAGTCTTCACAGATTCACTGTGCAATGTTTCTCAAACTGAAATTACACTATTATTATGTTAAAAAAAAATAATTCCTCTGTTATAAAAACTATATTGAAAGCGTATAGTGTTACTTTGATTTTATTTTTTAATTGCTTTGTCAGAGTGATGACTTAGAGATGCACCGTATGTGTGTTATATCCTTTCCCTGTCTATAATGTTACCTATAGATGATAATTATTGAGTATATATATATAATTTTAATATTTGCAAGTTGGTAGAGAGAACCCTGGATATATAGCAACTATTACAGTTCTATTATCAACTACATTAGGTTTACACTTAACATTTATTTTGACTATAAGGAGATATTCTGAAATTATTTGCCATTTGCAGATATGAAAAGGTAAAAGAATATTGTATTCCCTAAACGTAGGGGATTTTTTGGGGGGAGCCTGAAGTCAATAGACATGGGTCAAACAAATTTATGGGCAAAATCACCTTGCTTGAAATGTATGTGGTTCTTACTAATTCTTATGATTAGCTAGTGGTCTGGATGATCAGGACAGTTATTTCCCAAGAAGTCATGGGAATCAAGCTCACAATAGTATATGTGCATTTGTGTATATGAATCTATAGTTTACATGAGATAGAGTACAAGTGTGGCATTTTTTTTAGGCTATTCTACTGTTCCTGTATCAATATAAAGTTTTGATTCATTTAGCAATGGGAAGATTTTTTTTTTTTAATGTTTTGAGACTGGGAGTTGTCACAAAAGTGAGCTTTAAAATATGTACTATAAATTGAATGAGGAATCAATATTTGCTGATCGTAAGTCACTTATCTCACATTGCAGCAGTTATGGCCATTTATCTACCAATGGGGTATGTAGTATAAATGTATAGAATAAAAGTATTTTATTCAGGAAGAGCACAAGTATTTTTGTTTTGGAGATTTTGGAGTTTCCTTTTTTTTTTNTTTTTGGGGGGGGGTGGATGTTGTTTGTTTGTTCTTATTTTATTTTAAATCTTACCAAAGATTATTATTAGTCAGGTAGATTAATTTTGCTATTATTTCCTATCTCTTACGGGAAACAACCTGGATTGTTTTTCCCGTGATGCATAAAGGAAGAATGCATTCTGTACATACCATTGCAAGTAAAAAATTTAACATTTTCTTCATATTTTTTTATCACAGCACATCACTGAAATTTAATATAAAATACATTAACATTTTCATTAAGTAGAAATGGGTCAATAACAGCAATTACACACTACAGAATATCCAATTATTGCTTGTTTCAGTAGTAACTAAATTGCAAAATAAACTGATCTTATTAGCATCAGTTTAATGCAAAATAAGGTCAGTGTGCCTCTCTTAACCCCAAAAACAGTATGTCAAGAATCACGCTAAACAAACAAGCAAAACCTAAAATCAACCCAACATATCCCATATCTTCTCTGACTTGTAGTTGCTAGGATAAATGATATACTCAAAGCTGGAAAACATATTTATTATTCATCAGCATTCTGTCTCTCTGCTGTGTTGAGATATATTTGAGATACCCTCGTCAGGAGAAATGGAATGAAAATTATTATTGCTATATTTATTTTTCCTTTTTTTTTTTTTTTTAAACCATGATACTGAACTAGGCGTTGCCTTTTTTTTTTTTTTATTTTAGATAGTAAGAGCCAGACTTCCTAATAGAGATATCATGCTGAACAAGTATTTTAAGTCCACTATCCATTTACTTTTTCTTAGTTTTTCTATTGTTCTAATACTGTATATTTTGAATGATTTTTACAACAGGTCACAATACCAGACTGAAGGACATAAATATTTTCTGCCACGTCTTCTCTTCTTTGAGTTTATCCTCCTATGTTTTGATTTTTTTTTTCATGTTAAACTCCCTTTTTACCTTGTTTTCTTTCCAATATACCGTGATTATGCTCATCACTTATTTCCATACAATGTGGTCTGGAACAGCACAGCAAAACTTGTTTTATTAGGAGGGCACTGAAAGGCAAATAATGCCCCTTAGAATGACAGGACCATTAGTGACTTTACTCCAGAGCCATGGGACATCTAGCTGTAGCCTGCCTTTTGATATGGGAGCATGGAGAGGGCAATTACTAATTATTTTATTTTATTTTATTTTATTTTTCCATTTCCAGCAATCAGTTACGCTAGTTTTCTAAGTGACTTCTGCAGCTACTCCTGTCTCATGTCCTTGAGGTTTGTCATTTTCACTGCAACTGGGTGGCCCAATGATAGGAAGCCTGAGGTCCAAGATTAACACAAGTCCGTTATAAATATTGCCCTGGCATGAATTGCAAATATGTTTGTTCCAGTAAAATTAAAAGGAAAATTTTGAGGTTGTAAAACTAGAGAGAAAGTGCTATGAGTGAAAACCATAAATGTAAGCTTAAAAGACAATTGACTTTTGCTCTTAGGCCTACCTGTCACTTCGGGGATAATTCTAAGGCTATATTGTTCCTAAAGAAATGGAAAGTTAGATATGTCAAAGACAAGTCTTAAAACAGCAGAACTAATCACTTTTATAATAGGTAGACATAAGGATCATCAGAATCTGTCTAAGCCCATTTAATCTTTAAGGCTGTACCTAAATTACTTTGAACTACTTTATGTTTGTAAATATAGTTGTTGCTATAGGTTAGACTCAGAGGTGTATACAAAGTCAAATGAAATATTGTTCTTGATTGTTTATAAAGCTCATGCACAGATACTGTGGCGTTTTGACTATCACTAGAAATTTCTATCCTTAATATGATATTAAATTGTGATTTTCTTTTTTCATGTTGGGCAGTGTGACTAACACTGAAACATATTTTCTGGCTTGATTACAATTTACAAGTTGTGTATCACTCTAAAAGTATTTGCTGTGCTTTAGGTAAGAACATATATAAAAGACAATTTCTCTGCTACTTATTGTGTAGTAAATTTATAGTAACTTGAGATACTACAAATGAACACATTCTGTGGTGATTTGGGAGTTCCGCCCCCCCAGCTTTGAAATAACCCAGGCTAGAACTCAGTTGTCTGGAAGTTAAGGAAATGAGGCTTTATATTTACAGATTTGCACAATATACAAGCAAGTATTTATAATATATAACAGATATTTACAGATATATACAGTGAAAAGGTAATACAGAAACACCACACTCCTCCCAGAAATCAGAGTCCCTAAGAGGGTTTTCCAACCACCCTACCACGTTCCCTCACTTCTGAATCTTATCTCACTATCTGTCCTATGTGCCAGATAAGCGAAAATAGATTATCCAGGGGGATTAGCAGCAGGACAGTAATTAGTGAAATTATTCAGATCAAGCTAAGAAGGCAGGGAGAGAGATGCAGGAGCAGACATGGTGCAAAGCGCTTTGACTTATCTTTGTTTTCAATTTAACTTTATGCCGTTTCAGTAAACAGGTAAGTGAAGGAGACATTGGAATGTTTTCCTTTCTCAGCCTATAGTGTAATTTATTATTAAAATCCTCCAATTAGTTCAAACCAGCACACACTCTGAACAGTTTAAAGCCTTCTAAGAACATCAAGCTATTTAACTGTCTTTGTTTCATATCTATATCTATATATCTATAGATCTAATATGATTATGATGATCATTAGTCATAATAACTTTGCAAGACAAAGTAACAGTTTTGTTGATTTTATTTTCATTTCAGCAGTACAGAAAGTGGACGTTTTTCTGTTCAGTAGACCATAACAGAAATACGTCATCTCTCCTTAATAAACCAAGAGATAGAAATTACTCTTGGGTGTTCTCATCAACTTCTGAATTACATCAATTTTAAATGCCATAAACTCTTTATAAGATCAGTCTGAATTGATTTTGCTAATGAAACTACTTTTACTTTCCCTCTTTTCTGTCAGGGAAGTTAGACAAGCAGCAACTATCTTATATGAGAAAGAATTAAGTATACTTCTCTATATGTTGTGATCTCTTCAAACTTACAAAAATAATTTCCATGGGTAAGCAGTTCACACAGAATATACTGTAAGCTTTAAATATTCTCTCTTGAATAGATACCTATTTTAAGCAGCATAAGACTGACAAAATATGTCAGTTTTGAAGCGCAGACATCAAAGTTCTTTTACTTTGGAACACTTAACAGTTAAACCTGTAAAACTAATTTTAAGTAAAAAGCAAGTATTGCTGCAGTAATATTTTAGCTTTTTGTAGTAGTACAACATTTGCTCGTCTGTGTACCAGACAAGAAACTTAGCTGGCTATCAGCGTCAGAATCAAGCAGTAACGCATGAAGCAGCAATGTCAGAAAGACAAAATAAAAATAACCCAAACCACTATAATATTGTAGATGTATTTCATTATAGTGGGCTTGGTATGACTGAAGTATTAAGTTTTCTGCATAAACATGGCATTCTAGTTATTAATTTATTTGCTTCACACATTTACAATGGCTTGCTGAAGGCAGGTTCATTTGAAGAATATTGCTTATGTAGCAGTAGCTTAAAGCAATGAAGTCTGCAGACTGGTTACTTTGTATTGCGTGTTAATATATTGTCCATTCTAAGATCAGATTCACTTACTAAGCTAGTCAATGAGCATCAGCAACGTCTCAGTTATTTGCATTCCACTCCACTTATCTTAAAAGCATAATGGGGATATGATTGGAATAAATACTCAGTTTCCCAATTTAAATAGACTCAGTAGAAAGATGATGTTTAAATCAGGGAAAAATAATGTTATAAAAATATAATTAATTTTATATACAATGTTGGAAGTGTACCATGTAATACTGTGTCTACAATTTTAAAATAATATTAGCTTTGACTTTTCTGCAATTGGATAACTTGACAAGCTTTTAAATTATTTTTGCTTTAATCTCACTTTATTTATGAGCTGTAAATTAATATTTGTTTGTTTTCCAAAAGAAAATAAGATTCTCTTTTAAGGTTAATGAAAATGTGAGGGAATTAAATTATTACATGTTCCTGTCATGGTCTGAGCTACAGCTGCTACTTTTATATTCATATTAAAATTTATCCACTGCATATGTGTTACCTGAGAATTTTTTGTCAGCTTGCTACCTCGTGTTACCTTGCTTGAAGTTTAAGGTGGATAAGATCTGAAGGGCACTAACTTAGGAAAACACATGACAAAAACGAAAGTTGAGGGGCAAGTGGAAAATCAGTGACCAATTACCAGGAAATAGTTTGGAGTTTTATATGAATGAAAGAAATATGGAAAAAAAAAAAAAAAGAAAAAAAAAAGAAGTAATCAATGGATTTGAACAAATGAAAGGCAAAAAATACAATTCATTTTTAAAAACCCAGACAAAATAAGAAAGCATTATGCCCACATAGAATAAATCAACAAGAGTTTACAGTCTGAAGCAGAAACATTAAATCCAGCTGGCATTACCCAAATTGTAACGTCTGTCACAGGAAGTGTCACAGGAAAGGATGAGAAGGTTGTCAGTGAAATACGGAACCAATTTCATGTGAATAGCACCTGCAGTTTTGCCAGCAGGTTAAGGAATATCAAGGACATTTAAAATTAGAAGGTGGAATTTATTGAATACATACCTCTACAAGTCTATGCTAGGCAAGTCTAATTATTTCAAGTCTAATTATTTTAATCTTGAATTTGCTCTTCCTCCTTCTCCAAAACCTGCCCAAATTCTTTAATTTTCCTCTAGATGTCAGAATTAAACTCTGTTCTCTGTACAAAATATGCCACTCACCTTTTCCTGGGACACTCTTTGAAAGTGATTCCTTAAAATTAGTTATTTTGGACCTTTTTTTTTTTCATTCTTGCCTTTTTATAAAAAATAATTTAGCAACCATTGCTTAAGACTCATAAATTTTAGAACAAGTAAAATCCTTCAGAATGGATTTTTAAAATTTAAAATAAGGTACTTCATCATTACAAAGTAAGACTTTATTCCAGTATTTAATCACTGAGCTGAAGCAGAAATTTTTCAAAGCTATCTGTCTGAATCCTTTTTTTTCTAGGTTCAGCTTTTCAAAGCTAACAAACATGTACAGTTGTTACTGATTCAACATAAATTTTGAAAAATTATGTTGCTTTCTTACCAAACTTGGAATCCCCAAAGCAAATTGCACACAAATATATACAAAACTGTTCCTTTAAATTTCACAAAACTTTGAACATATTTATATTTCAAAAAATTGCCTACAATTTTTCTACATTTGCAATTTTTTATTGTAATTCTGTGATTATATATTGATTCTGGAAATGCTAGTTGACTTGTGGTAAAAGTTTATAGCAAGAGCCTGGTCAGTTTTGAGGTATTGTTTGAAGATTTATATTTTAATAAACTTTCTGCCTAACAGTTTGTTCCCTAACAGTGGGAAACCACTTGTGGCCAAGTCTCATCCTTATTAACTGCATTGCTGAAGAAATGTTCTGTGGTTGCAATGTATGCTAGCTGATTTTGAGTTAGCTGTATGAAGTGCAGTCTCTTCCTTGATGTTCTGTTGCAAGTAATTTTCCTTGTGTTCAGCATTGCCTTAATTTAACTTTGTGCACTTTGATATTTAGATTATGTTCTTTCAGACTTACTGTGTTATCTTGATAACCAATGTGGTGACATCTCACTGAGAAAACAGCTGTTATCTACCAATGTAGTTTGGAGATACTGTGGCCAGGTAGTAGCCAGTTTCATCAACTGGTACTGGAGTACTGTATACAGTTCTGGAGCCCCCAGCACAGTTGGAGAGAGTCCAGAGGAGGGCCACGAAAATGATCAGAGGGTTGGAGCACCTCTGCTATGAGGACAGGCTGAGGGAGTTGGGACTTTTCAGCCTGGAGAAGAGAAGGCTTCCAGGTGACCTTATAGCAACCTTCCAGTATCTGAAGGTGGCCTACAGGAAGGCTGGGGAGGGACTGTTCACAAGGTCTTGTTATGACAGAACAAGGGGGAATGGGTTCAAATTGGCAGAGGGGAGATTTGAACGGGATGTTAGGAGAAAGTTCTTCGCAGTGAGGGTGACAAGACACTGGAACAGGTTGTCCAGGGAAGTTGTGGCTGCTCCCTCCCTGGAGGTGTCCAAGGCCAGGCTGGATGAGGTCTTGAGCATCATGATCTAGTGGGAGGTGTCCCTGCCTATGGTGGGGGGTTGGAACAGGATGATCTTTGAGGTCTCTTCCAATGTAAACCATTCTATGATTCTATGAAAGCAGCACTTTCTACTTAAGTCTTACAAGGAATTGCAATGCTTGAAATAAGACAAGAATAATACACTGGGAAAAAAAAATCTTTTTCTTCATAACTTTCTTCAACTAGTGTTTGTGAAGAAGACTTTGGGATAATTTGTTGTGATCAGTTGAATGGAGATTACTGAGAAGCCAGACTGAGTTTTGCTTTCTGACCATAACAATAAGGCCACCATGGAAGGTCATCCAAAGAAGAAACCTCTGTTATTCAGCTTTGGTTCATACTCTGGGTTCTCATAAGTTGGTAACATCCCAGGACTGGGGCTTTACAAAGTGTAAGACACAGTTTGCATAATGTATTTGGCCTTTCCCTCCTAACAATGGCAATACTAGTTTTATTGGCCCATGGGGGCTTCCGAACACTCAAATATTATATTCTGCTTAGTCTGCATCTTCTATGAATACAAGCATTCATAGAATTTGAAAATACTGCCACAGGAAGTGGCATGGAAAGTTCTGTTGGAAGTGGAATGGTGTGCTGGTTTGAACTAATTGAAGGATTTTAGTAAGAAATTGGACTATAGGTTGAGAAAGGAAAACACTAATGATGCTACTTCACTCATAGGTTTACTGAAAAAAAAAAATGTTTAAGAGTTGTAACCCAAACATAGATAAGACAGAGCTTCTTGAGCTACTCTGGCTGCCACATCTCTCTCTGCTTTCTTAGCTGGATATTAATAATTTCACTAAATTCTTTCCTGCTGCTAATCCCCCTGGCTAATCTACCTTTACTTATTTGGTGCATAAGACAGATGGTGAGATAAGATTGGGAAGGAGGGAAGGTGGTAGGGTGGATGAAAACTCCTCTTAGGGACTTCAATCTCTGGGAGTGATGTGGTGTTTCTGTATTACCTTTTTACTGTATATATCTGTAAATATCTGTTATAAATATCTGCTTTTATATTGTGCAAAGCTGTAAATATAAAGCTTCATTTATTAACTTCCAGCCGTCTGAGTCCAGCCTGGGTGGGGGGGGCAGGGAATGGCCAAACCACCACAAATGGAGATGAGAAAAGCAAATGTTGTTTCAAAAGAGCTGTGGGAATTCTACGAGGCTGGGTATGTCCTACAGCCACAAGATGTTGCAGTCAGCAACCTGATGTCGCAGGCAGCAACATGATGTTGCAGTTAGCCATCAATGACACAGATTGTGTTAGAGAGTTTATTGCTGTGCAGAACTCTCGTCATAAACTGTTTGCTTTGTTAAAACTACTTGTTCCCTTTCATTTTTTTTCCTGTTTCTGAGCATTATATAGGTGCAACCAATGTATTGATCTGAACATAGATAAGACCTTAAAAGATGCATCTGAGTAAGAAGGCAGCTTGTTAGCCAACTTCTTTGTATAAACACTGACTTTAGAGGGTCTACTATGGTGACATTCTGAGGTTTAGACTAAGGCTGACTGGATCAATGGAGCCACATGTGAGATAGGCTGTGTCCCTACTTTGCATTTTGTTTTAATTTATTCCTGGGTTATATGCAAAAGACTTTATTTTGCTCACTCCAGAGAAAATTCCTTATTGTACTCCTGTATTTCTAGTAGTGTCAATCAGGAGACAGAGAAACAAGGTACATCTAATGCTTTATCCCTCCTAATTTAATTTCTGGCTACATTTATGATTACTGAATACATTCATTTTTCCAAAAGCAGAAGTTAGCAGCTGGAAAAAGAGTTTATTACATTTAGTATAGAAGTCCAGTTTACAGAGAAACTACTTTAATATTGGAAGAATGTGCACTGTACACATTTCTTTAAAAGCCTTTTTAAAATTAGAGTCCTGAGAAATGTGTTTCTAGGGTGATGTCACTAAACAGTTCTCCAGGAGATGATGATGAATGTCATTTCAGAAGAAACTTCAGTGGTTACTGTATTAATCATTAAAAAAAGAAAAACGTTTATGAATATTTAGTTACTGCAGCTTGAATTCAGTGTAACATTCTAAGTAGATCCCTGTTGTAAATAAGTTATAAATAGCATTACTATTTAAAGGACAATATTAGACAGAACCAATTACTACTGAAATGTCATCTTAATATATAGTTCTTCATTATATGACATTTAAAATTTCTGTAACGACTCTGAAGTATAATACATTATGACCATTCTCATTAAAACCAGCTTTTCTTATAGCACTTACAATGTTGGACTCCTACAGATAACATAATGAGAGTAGACTGTGTTTTGATTGAGTTACCACTAGGGAGAAATTTAATTTAATTAAACTGGTCTTCATTAAAGTATTGCATTGAAGTAAAGTAATTATAAAGGCATGTACAGTATTCAAGAAGTCTTGTTGTTTAAGAGACAGAGAAGGCTCATATTAGAATGATCATAATTGTTTAAAAAAGCTTTGTTCCAACAATTATCTCAAGACTTCTAAAACATTCATACCTTGTACAATCTGGTGATACATATATGCCATTTAAAGCAAATGCTATTCCCTCTACTTGTAATTTCTGCCAATCTGCCAGTGAAAATAAACTTCTGGAACACCATTCTGTTTTGTACAAACATCTACTAAAACTTCAACATAAACATGTGAGTGTTGAATACATTTACATATTTCAAAATAGATGAAAGCACAAAGAAGGTTCAGATTTTTTGTTTTAGCATTTGAAAATATAGTACAACACAAGTTCTTATGGGACCACTTTTCTTTTTATGCTTTCCTTTTCCATAGATAGAGTTGTCACCCAGCTAATGCATGCTCAAAGTACACTGAACAGCATGTCTGTTTCAAGAAGTCTGTGAGGAGATTAGGACATTTTCTGACAAAGTGCAATGACATTCATTGGTCTTTTATGACTTTTTTTTTTTTTTTCCCCACCTCACAGATATTCACCACTGTTGTTTTTTTTAAATTTCAGGATTAATTTTCTTATTTGGTTGATTTTATTTTGTTCTGATATTGTTGGTGTCAGTTTTCTTGAGTAACAGCAGTTTTTGGGTTTTGAATGGAGGTTGTGGGACAGTTCTGGTTGTTGAGACAAACAAATTTGCTTCCATATATTAAAAAATGATAGAAATGTATGCATTTATGGAATAGAACCTATTCTTGTCCATTTCCATGAGGTCTTTATCTCATTCTGCCAGCCAGATGTTTAACAGAGTCAATCTTCAATAATTGAAAAAAAACTCATTAAATCCTTTTGGACAGGTATTTGTTGCATAAATACTTAAAATCTCACAGAGCAAACATTATTAAAACAATTAAACTATATTACTTTAGCCTTTAAGAATTAGTTTCTTAGGTATGTTTCAGTTTCAGTTTTTAAATTATTCTTGTTACAGACTTTTTTACTTTTATTTGTGTTTCACTTTATTTTTACGTGCATTTTATAACCCTTTATATTTAAATATTGCAGTAATTCTAAACTAAAAAAAAAACAAAAACAAACAAAAAATTCTCAATTATACCTTACAATGACATTTATTACATTTAGATATTTTTTTCTTCTCCATCACCTTGATATACAGAACTTTGAACACCACAAATCTCATAAAGATTGGGGTGACTTGTAATTTATCAACAAAATAACATAATCTTAATGCCAATGATGCATATCTGTTATTTGTTGTAACTTAGAAGTTAAAGAAAATGTGATTTAGAGCGTTACTTATCTATATTCAGTTAAATGACTCAGAGTAACTAACATCACTTTTTTTCCCCCCACTTAATGTTTGAGGCAATTTTCCTTGTTAGAAAAGTACTGGCTTTGTAGCCTGTTTTCAGAGAGAACCACAATGACATTTTCAACAAAATTAGAAAGTGAGTGTCAAGAATATTACAAATTTGAAAAATCTTCAATGTGATCTACAGGGGCTTTGAGGAAAACAGATTTTTGTTTATAAATTCCCCAAAGAGAAGAACCATAGCAATACTAAAACAGAGGTTTGAGATTATTTGAAAGGTCATAAAACAATGTCTCACTCTATTACAGTGATTGCAGTTTCTGTTGTCACCGTATAAGTGCATATATATGTCTGATTTTACGTATATTTTTGCATGTGTTTTAAGAATTAGGGCTTTTCTTTGCCTTCCACCAGTTTGGCATTTTTGCTCTTTGCTGAATTTCTCATACGTTTTTTCCTATTTTTTTATAGATTTGAGAACAAAAAATCTAAGCACAATTGAAAAAAAATGCTACTGAAAAAAGAATTTATAGTATCTCTATACTCATTCATGCTATTTCAATGCTAATGTTTCATTCTGAAGTGTGTAAATTTATTTTTGCAGTCTAATCTAGATTCATAGAGTCAGTTTCCACCAGAAAATTTGAACCTAAATATAAACAGTCATGATTCTTTTATATAATTATCACTAACTGAAGTAACCTCTTTTCTTAGATCTTAGACTTATTTCTCAGATCTTAGACTTGTTTCTCAAGCATATTAAATCCTTCTTTCATCTATTTCAGCCAACCAGGAACATAGAGAAGGCATTAGGATGTTAGGGCATTATGGATTGCTCTTAAGTGCAGAGTGACTTCTTCTTGAGGAGCCTGGAAAGCAGAGCCAAAGGTAGAAATTCTTAAGTGAGCTTGCCAGAATGTTGAGAATATGGACAACCCTTAAATCTGCAATGTCTCGCCTTCCTCTTCCATTCAGATCTGCAGTGCAGGAACAAACATGATTGTTGAGTAATCCCTTCTCTTTCTTAGCTGTATAATATAACCCTGGCCTGTTTTATATTCTTTCAGTATATGACCTTTAAATAAAGATATACATTTAAATATGCAACCATAAGCCTTTCCCTTGAGATTTTTAAATAAAAATTCTCCATATTCATTTATTGCATCAGGTTGTCAATATAGCATATTATGTTTGTTCTAACCTGTTTTGTGTGGGTCAGAAAAAGATTTATGTCATATTTATCTGTTGTAACAGCTTCTGCTTTATGCAGAGCTTAAATATAATCCAAACTTCACAAAACTAGAGTCAGAACTGTTACTACTGATCTTCTTGCTAACTGCATCATGTCAACCCAATTTCTGTCACATGTTTGACCTTCCTGCTTAGTCTAATAGAATGGAGCTGGAAATTTTATTATAGTCTCATCAAATAGCAATCATTCAAAATAACACATTTTGTCCTTTTGCCGGATTCATTACCTTGAAACCCATTCCCTGTGTTTTATATTCTACATAACTTTCAAATTGCCTAAAGGATTTACTGCATTCCCTAAATAAGGTGCTTTTAAAATATTTCCTTATTATGGATTTAGAGTTTGATTCTTCATTGTCTTACAGTCTCTGTGGTAATATTACAGATCCTGTATAATTTTGTGAAGAGAGGCTGGATTTACAGTGTTTCACATCAAAATATGACCATAAGGCTTGGGCAGCAAGAGTGCATCCATTAATATAGTTGCTAAATTCTGACCACGGGGGATTGTTGCTCCAGGGCTCCTCACAGTGACCACTACTTCAGCCTTTGAAATTTCTTGTGTGATTACATCTTTGTTAGTAAATTAAACAACTCCAAGGAACTTTCCTGGACTCTGAAACATTTTTTATATCACACACACTGATGAACTGTTATGAAGGCCTTGAATAATTTTGGGTTGTACTCTTTGGCTTGTACTCTGGCACTTGCTCCAGAGACTGCACCACAGACATAAGGCTCTGAGCCCTAATCTTACCCCAAGATGTAGCACTTGGCACTACCTGCTTTGGTCTGCTTGATTACTGGCACCAAGGCCCTTGTGCTTCTGTTCGTCTCTGAACATGGAGGAAGGCCTCTGATGGCTCCTGTGGTGGGCTTGGGAGAAGCCTAGCAGGGCTCCAGCCTGGAATTGTCTCCCTGGGCTTCTTTGTAGATGCGTGAATGATGTTTTACCACGTAACCTGATGATATTCTTGACCAGTACATAGCTTTTGTTGTGTGAATTCCTTTGGAGAAACAGGTTTGAAGTACATGGGTATGGATCAATATGAACCTATATGACAAAGTAATTTGAATTTGAATTGAACATGATCAAACTTAACAGTTGTCCTTATTTTATCATATTAATGGCTTATGGCTTCACTAGGTTCAAGATATAAACTGTTGTATGCTGTGAACTTTTCTACTGAAAGCAGAAAATTACTTTTGAAACCCAGAGCTCTACAAAAGGCTTTCACACAGGCTAAAAACGCCTTATGTTACACTTCTGCCAATGTCGTATTTACAGTGGGGATTTGATTAGAGCCTGAAAAGACCTACAACTCAACTATATACCCTACTGACTTCTCTGTAAGAAAAAATATTTTTTTTATTAGTTATTAGGATCAGTTTAAAAAACATATTGTATGCACACAAGTATATGCATACATAGATTTTTTTTTCTGTCAAACTAAGACTATAAAATCCATCTACTCTTTAAAAAACTTTACTTATGCTTTAATTTTTCTTTCTTTTCCTACAAGACTTTCTGGCAGCCTGACTTCTAGTGTATATTTCCAAATACTGCAGGTCAATATGAGTTGCATTTATGCTGAAAAAAAATGTAATTACATAGGTACAGGTAGCACATTATGGAAAAAGCAGGACTAAAATCAATGAGTGAAAACTACTGAAAACTTCTTATAGAAGTTTTAAGATCCTGCTTAGGATCCTGCTGTGATCACATAGTGTATGAACTTCATAGCTGGATAAAAAAAAATGTTACCTCACAAAAGAACCTGTTCCTACAACCTAATGTGGAATATTTTGGAGAAGAGTGAAAGGTTTTCTAGACTGAGATACCTGAGGGTCTTTGTTTAGTACGTTATTCCTCCTTTAGAGATTTCTGACAGTTCATGTTCCTATCTTCAATTGCAAACATTCCTGAGAATGGTTTAAGCACAATCTCTGTATTTTCCTTTTTTCCTCTCGTACTCACAAGATGTGTTATCTGTGCTCAAATTAAGCCCTGCCAGGAACGTACTGAAACGTGAGCTGGAAAGGATACAGTGATCTTCTTTTACTAATAGATAAAAAAATTCTGACATCAGAGAGCTGCTGATACTTTGAATGGCTCCATTTAATGAACAGTTTCAGAGAAGTTCCAGTGGAAGAAGCACTGTGTGACTTATTGCTGCTCTTGTGATTTGGGTTATTTTTTTGTAGTTTTGTTGAGTAAAATAGGATTCTGGTTAAAGATGTGCACATTTGGTGAAAGTTTAGATATGATTTACTGTGAACTTCTAAAATTACCAAATTCTAGTAAAAGAAACCCAGAACTGAACATATCTCAAATGATGCAAAATTGAAAAAAAAATTAATAATGATGCAAATTATGTTTTTTGTGTGAGATGCTCAAACAAAACATTAAAACCCCCCAAACAAACAAACAACAAAAACAATAAGAAAAAACAAACCCCAAAAAACCAAACCTAACCAAATAAAATGAAAACTCTATATCTACATGGATTTGTCCAGGACCCAGCAGTATTCCTACAAAATTTTCACTTACTATGTAGACATATTCTTACATTTTGTACATTGTGGTGGTTTGGCAGTTACCTCCCCCACCACACTGTGAAATAACCCAAGCTAGGACTCAGTTGGCTGGAAGTTAAGGAATCAAGCTTTATATTTACAGCAATGCACAATATACAAGCGGATATTTACAATGTATAACAGATATTTACAGATATATACAGTTTAAAAAGTAAAAAAAAAGTAATACAGGAACACCACACCCCTCTCAGAGATCAAAATCCCTAAAAGGGGTCGCCAACCACCCCTATTAACTTCCCCCCTTCCCCAATATTATCTCACCATCTGTTTATGCAGCAGATAGGCGAAGGTAGATTGGCCAGGGGTTTAGCAGTAGGAAAAGAAGTTAGTGGAATTGTTCAGAATCAGCTACAAAAGGCAGGGAGAAAGGAGCCATGCGAGAGCAGCCATAGCCTAGAGAGGTGTGAAACAGTTTTACTTATCTATATTTGGGTTGCAACTCTTAAAACTTTTTTTTTTTTCTTTCTCAGTAAAGCTGTGAGTGATGTAGCATCATCAATGTTTTCATTTCTCAGCCTATAGCCTAATTTCTCATTCAAATCCTCCAATTAGTTCAAAGCAGCACATACATAATTGAAAATTGACATTCATCTTGAAAGAAGACTTCTTTATGCCTTTGTGTTTAATTTTTATGTGGAGAACCTGGACAAAATTGCCATCCCTTGAAATACAATGGTGAAGCAATAGTGAAATTATTACTTTAATTAGCTCAAATAACATTCCAGGAAAAAAAAAGTATATGCAGTTTTACACTATCATCAAGTTCTTAGTTGTTACTCATGCCTGCCTGTCCTCCAGGCAAAACAGAGCCATGTACTTTCTCTCTTCCTTTTTCCAGAAAAGATCTCCTCATGGCATACTATTGTCTCTCATGATAGCAATATTAATCTGTGTTTATAAGACTTCTGAAGTTTGAAAATACTAAATAACAACTGAAGCAATATATCCTAAAAAAGGTACTGCCATAGTGCTTGGATCTAGTATATTAAGCCTATCCAGGAGATGTCTCAAATTTAATCTGATCTTGAGTGTTTTAAAATATTGTTTCACCTGGTTTCAAGGTACTGTCCCTTTGTCCTTACACAATAGACTCTTATGTCTGGTAACCTCCTGTTATTTGGCTGGTTTTGGTTTTGTAAAATCACATTTCTCAGTGAAATCACATTTTCCCTGGCTGTTTCAGTGACTGCTTGTTTCTCCTCTGTGTTGATGCAATCCCCCTTACATGTCCCTCAGCTTGTAGCTTCAATTAATTTCTCAATGGACCCCCTGGCAACTTGCATTGTCTCCCACTGCTGTTTCCTATCTTCCTGCTGTTTTTTATCACTTTGCTTGTATTTTGGTGATCACTAACCGGCTGTTTAGACTATTGTTTGGAGCACTAGTGATTCCCTGCTGATTTTATCACTTATTCCCTACAGATCTTTTCTTAAACTTGTATTTTGTTCTCTATCCAATTTTGTTATTGGATTTCTGGCTATGGGACTCTATAAAACATCCAAGGTGCCTTTCCCAGAAAGGTTCTAGCTATTTAAAAGATACTTATTTTTCAAGAAATTACTGGCAATTACTTTTATAATCTATGACTGTATTTCTCCTTTGCTTCTTTTTTTTTTTTTTTTTTTTTTTTTTTTTTTGCCAGTTACTTGTAAAGTTATATTAAATAAACTAGCAAATAGCACTGTGTCACTTCTGTTTCCTATTCTAAATATGTTAATTATCTATGCCTGCTTGCAAAATTCACTGAATCCTATTTTTATAGTACTTGGTATTTTCAAAAGTTTGCAAGGAGACTTCTAATCTTACAAAAAATTCTGAATTATATAATGCATAAGTCAGAAATCATAAAATAATTTTATGTATGAGAAATATTTTAACATTATTTATTTAGAAA
>VWZI01012839.1:80092-102714 GCA_013396835.1 Psilopogon haemacephalus | reverse complement strand
TTATTATGACTGTTATTTATTTTAAATAAGAATTTGATTTAATTTAATTAATTGAATGTTTTGTACTGGCAGGAGGAATTAAGTTAGTTGTGTAACATGAAAGAGATTATGTACATTTTACTAGAGAGTAGTGGTAACCTTTGCATTAAATAATTCCATTTCAGAGGAGGAAAGTCCTGTATCAAAGTGCATGATAGCTTTTAACTGTGGATGTATGGTCATATATGCAGAAATAAAATATATGCAAGAGCCCAACCTCATTTTTCTGATAAATTAATCTGAGAACTAACATTCTTTCTAGTTCAGTAATGATAGGATATTCCATAATTCCATCACAATTTACTTTTTCCCTTTTACAGTCAGGCATTAAAAAAAAAAAAAAAGTAAAAAAAAAAAAAAGAAAATTTGAAACTTAATTTAAATAACATAAAAAACACAGAAACATATATAATGAATAACAATTAGGTACTTGTTCTGCACAGTACACCAGTCAGTGGAAATTTCATATTTACACAGATATATGGTACTATAGAAGAAAAGCAAATTAAGGACAGTTTTTATTCTGTATGTGATACCATATACTAAACAAAATCCTGCATTGTTTATTACAAAAAGTTGTAATCCTCACTGAACAAATGGAATCTCACAGGAAATAGTTTAAGGACTATGAACCCCGATATTAAATCTCAAGATACTTTAAAGGCTTCATTTGGCAATTTGTAATATGTTTAAAATGTGTAACGATACCATATTTTTATTGCTGAGGAATTAGGTATTTGTAAGGCAAAGTGTTTTGTCAACTGAACAAGACTAAGTTGTTAAATCAGATTTAAGTAAACAAAAGGTGATGGTTATAGGGTTTTATTATGTGGATTAACGTTGTGTCAATGCCAATACTAAGATTATTCACAATGTTAAGCTTCTGTCAGAGGAGAAATATGTTCTTTACTGTACTTCATTGTAAAAATCAATATTGAGAATGGAATCTTGAATAAGTCAAAAGTAGATGTTCTGAGTCTTAGCTACCATAGCTGTTATTTCTTGATTGATCTTAGACAAAGAAAGTAAAGAAATGACTCATAACTAGTAGAAACATAAGCTACATGTGACATGCTTCTATGTTGCTATAACATCACCAATGTTAGTAGCTTAGGTCTAAGTACAGCCACAATAGTAAAGCATTGAGGCTACAGATATACTTCTCCTGTAATCTAACAATAAATTAATGAAAGCAGTTTGCACCTAACCCTGCCAGCTTGTGTATGAAGTTGTTCTCGGCTAAATAGATTTACTGTCAGGTTTCCAGTACTGCATTTCTGTGAAGACACTCATACATCAGTAGTGGTCCCTAATCTAAACCAAGTAAAAGTTAATGTGTTTCATATAGTATTTTAAATCATCTAGTGCCATCAGATTTCTCTTGTTAGTTATGTGTTGTATTTCATTTTAATTTTGAGCAAAACAGATTCTACAGTGGAGTATGCATATCACTAACACTGAGAAGACTCTGAATTTAGACTTGCAAAATTAGTGAGAGCCCAGTTAATTACAATGTTTCTCCTGCCTACATTCTGTTCCTACCAGTGAAATACACTGCTTTTCTTCCCAGAACTGAAATTCATTCTCTGTCATATCTAAGTCTTTTCTATGTGCAGTTGTTCTCCCTGTTCCTCTCTGAATTTTTTACATTATTGTTTTTAATGGATATTTAAAGAGAATACATAAGTAGAGAACACTTTAAAGAAGCAGAAGCCTCAGCTAAAGGGGACTCAAAAAGCCCTACACTTATGACTACTTTTTTACTTAGAGAAGAGTTTGAGATTTCATTGTTTGTCTTTCATTGAGCTATAAAAACAAGTCTTTAGAGAGTAGCTTTATTGTGAACATCAGCCTGGGCTGAATGTGTTAACACAGATACAGCAATAATTGGTCAGATTTTGCTTTCACAATAAATAATGACAAATATGGAATGACTCCACTGAGATGAATGAAATTATTATAAGTTTACACCATTGTTGGAGATGAAGTTGGAATAATTATTGTATTAGCTAATTATATCATGCTGGACATTTAATAAAGAAAGGGAGCATTACTGATTTTCTCCATATAAATTAAATGAGCCAGAACATTTGATAGGACTTTCTTATCAATGAGACCAATACTATTAGTGCACTTTACACTGTATCCTTACTGTAACAAACATGCTTAAGTTTCTGTATGTTTTTTCTTTAAAATTAGCCATATAACTCTATACAGTAATAATATATGTATTCACAGAATCAACAGAATTAACCAGGTTAGAAAAGACCTCTGAGATCATCGAGTCCAACCTATCACCTAACCCTTCCCACATGCTTCACAAACTGCTCCAGCCTGGGTCCTTTCCACAGAGTGTTGTCCTTCAAGAATGGACTGCTCCAACATGGGCCACCCATGGGATTATAAACCATGCCAGAAAATATGCTCAAGCATAAGTTACTTGCTCTTCACAGGTCACAGAATCACAGAATTAACCAGGCTGGAAAAGACCTCTAGGATCATCAAGTCTAACCTGTCACCTAACCCTTCTAATTAACTAAACCATGGCACTAAGTGTCTCATCCAGCCTCCTTTTAAACATCTCCAGGGATGGTGACTCCATCACCTCCCTGGGCAGCCCATTCCAATGGGCAATCACTTTTTCTGTGAAGAACTTCTGTTGCATACAAAAAAGCCCCACTCATCAGAAATATATAATAAGGCTTCACAGAATTCTGATACAGAATGTCATATCAGAAACAAATTGAACATTAAATTATACATGACATCTTTATGTCATGGATTGTAATGAATTGGGAGTGGGAAGGGATTTTAATAGATACCTGTTTCAACCTGGATTAAGTAAATTTGAAGATATGTTGCACTGATTGCATTTTTCTTTTAAATTCTGTATTTGATATATGTATTAGAGAGTTAGACTTAACAGATGTTCATAAATCAGTCTTTAATAAGAAAGAAGAAGGTGTCATTTGCTTTCTTAAATGGAAGTGTAGGAAATAGTTGAAAACAATAGTTACCACACATAAACTTTGTCTATGCATGACAGTATAATGAGAAAACAGGATGTTTATGTATTAAAGATAGTTAATTCTATGGGTTAATTTGGAAATTATTATTTTGGCTATAATTGCTGAAATAAATTTGCGGTTACATAAAAATAGCTAAGTTGTAATTTGGAAGAAATATGGGTGCAGTTCTGTCTTTAAATATTCCTATTATTGTATAAATGTTACAGACCTGCTGTTATGATTGATAAAGTACAGGCTTTTTCTTACCATGGATGTTCAGTCTTGTTCTAGAAAATATGGTTTTGGCAAATAATACTCACTGACTCCAGAATGGCAGAGATTTTCCTGCACTTATAAAATAAAAAAAAAACCCCAAAACCTAAGATTCTTACTCTGGCTTTCCAGAATAAGAATTTTGTTGGTTTCCTAGCAAAAGTGCAGTTCATGCTGCTGGAAGAGAAACACCATATGCAGGCAGGTGCCACTTCTGTTAAGGAAAATAGACTCAAGCCCTCCAGTATCAAGTAAAATTACAAAAAGCAGGACTTTCTGTTTTTTTTTATTTTCCTTNCGCCCCTTGTCTTGTAGAATAAGTGGAAATAGAAACCTTCAGAACAAAGGTAAGAAATTCAAGTTGTTATTTTGTTATAGTGAGAGCAGATGTTCAGATAACCTTAATTAAAGATCACACTTAGTCACTGAAGAATTCTTTTGTTTGTGAAAGAACATTCAGAAAAGTTTCTGGTTCTGTCCTTCAACTTCTACTTCTGTCAATGTATTCACCTGCATACTCTTGGATAAAACTGAGTGCTCAACCAAGTAAGAAACTTATCTAACTGAACAATTAGGATTTTCCATTTATTTTCATTGAAAGGTATTTTCTAGCGCACCATCTACTTTCACAGATAGTCTCATACCATGGGGAAAGACTCATCACTGAAGATGGTACAAATGTCCCATTTAGACCAAACTGAGTAGAAGATGAGTGCAGCTTACACTAGCCAAGTTTTTTGTACTTAACAAGCAAAAGCAATTTGAAAGATAGATGCATCTCCAGCTCAGAAACATGTATCTAGCAAAGAGGATGTAAGGAAATAGGCATGAAATCACATACTTTTGGAGTTTCATGCAGTGCTTTGACAGATGTTATAGAAATGCCATAGAGTTTTATTCTGAACAAACTTGAGATAATGTGTTTTATCTACACAATATGATGATCAGCATTCTGTGGACCTGCATCATTCTTTTCAGTATAAGGTTGTATGTACACTTTCATTAGAAATAGTACATAGCTCTTAGTTAAATTATTTCATTAGAATGTATTTTCTTTGTCTCTTTGTGAAAAGAATTAACCACTTCAGTATTTTGTTTTATAGACTCAGGGAAAGCATAAGCTTCAGATCATTTCCTTTTATTCATTCAGGTCACTCTTGTCAAAACATGTTTCTCATTCCTACTACTTGTTGATCAACAAAAATAATCTTACGATTCTGAACCTTTAATAACATATGGAATATAACTGATACTTTCTAAATATCCAGTTTTAATGATGGAAATTGTTAAGAGCAAATCTAACAGAAGATTCCAGCTGTTATTACAGACAGTGTTACATTATCACCACTACTAATGGCAGAAAAAACCCAATGAATGAGATATTATTTCAATGATGGGCCAGCTTGGCATCTAGGTCTGGTGCCTATTTTTGTGGCTTAGGTAGAAGAATGTATTTGAATCCTCCCTCTATGGCAGCAGTTCTGGAAGACAATGGAAGGATATACAGAGAAGCAAAAACTCCTAAATTAAATTTTTAATCCCCATATTTAATTTACTCTGAATATATTTTACTTGAGTGGTTTCAGATTTATCTTTTGCTATTGACTGCTCCATTTGTGCTCCAATGTTATCTGTCACCTAGCTGGTACATACCTAGGCTTAAGTAGTCAAAGAAGGTGTTCATACATTAAGGAAGTGTAAATTTCTTTTTAAAATCCTTGTAGATCATGGCTGAGACAACTAGTGCATTTTACCCATGCATATTTCAGAATAGAGTAGCAAATTATAACATCACAGTAAGTGGCACAAAAATATTTTCAGATTCACCAAGTCTGTGTTAATCAAAGCCGTTTTCTATATTTTTGCCCCTTCTATCTTTAGTATGCATGAAATACTTTGCTATTATCATCATACTTCCATTGGAATTATGACTTTTAAGTCCTGAATATGTGACTGATTTTTTATTGTCATTAATTAACTATTAGTGAGTTTTACAAGATCTTGTGCATGATTGACTGTCTGATTTAAAACCAAAGCAGACAGCCTGTATGTCTGACCCATCAATGTTATTCCACAGTCTGTCCTAAACTGACTAATGTGAAATATTAAATGTGAAGCCAAAAGGTGTTTTAAAACTCAGGGTGAGAAATACAAATTACATAGAAAAATAAGAGCAACATTTATTGTTTGTTTTAGTTAATTACAATCCTGTAAGTCTCTGTCTCTTTTACTAAGTGCTTACAGGTGTGTTAAAGTGAATAATCAGATTTTCGAAGCATCTCATGAGATCCTGTGGCTGAATGATTTTAAATCCTACAAGCAAGTCATGCTAAAGTTGAAAGTTAAATTAGTTTTAAGAAAAGAAAGAGGGGAAGAGGTGATTCTTCATCAGAGAATCATAAGGAACAATGTTGAGATATCCCTGCTCACTTGTAAAGGAATGTCAGTTTATTTCCAGTTATTTGATCATGGGAAAAATGTCTAGTCCCCATAGAAAACCCTTTTTTTTTTTTTTTTTTTTTTTTCCCTGTGTCTTAGTGGACCCAGTAAACAGAAATCAGACTTACTATCTTTGTGTGTGAAAAAAAGTCATTGAATCCACAACTCAGTAGAGCTAAAAAAATAAAGAATTTGCATTTGATATATACCATAAAACTATTCCTGTCCTACTGTAGTGAGAAAATGGCACACTAACTAATAGTGTTTTTAAGAGTTGTGAAAAATGCCAGGAGTATGCAGATGTAATAGAAGACAAACTGGAAGATAATCAAAAGGTCACTTTAAATGGAATCTGTCACCTGGCCATTATTATTGTATAGTTAACATCATGTTAATTCTTTTACAGTTCTATGAACAAAGTATAATCCTAGTTATTAGCTGAATATGTCCTGTAAAACTTCTGGTAGGACATTGCTCTCATGAACAAAATCACAAGTCATCTTTACATAAACCATCTAGTAGTAATAAGAAATTTTACTAGTGTTTTTCACAAATAGATGTGTTTGCAATTAGATAGTCTTAAAATCATTGAAAATCTTATACATACCTCATGGCAACCTACTGATGTTATTACAAATCCATTTGGCTTGTAGGTCTTTCCTGTGCTTCTAAATACAAATCCGGTGGATATTTTATTATGATCTTTGGAGAATTAATGAATGAGAATGAGACCATACTATAATGCCTACTGTTTGCAATAGTAGATTATGAACCTTCAGGAGTGAAAAAGATGAGAGATCTGATGTATTCAGAATCCAAATACTAGTTAAATGTTGCACTTTGAATTTGGTGGAAATAGGTATCTTACCTAGGGATTTTTATTTTTATCCTGTATAGGGACAGATAGAAAACTTGATAAGCCATTTTTTGTTACAGAAAAAATAGCTGCCTAGGGAGATGAGAAAGAAATGGATAGTCCAAGGACTGATCATCTACTTGCACAGACCTCTGCTTTCTTTGAGAAAGGCAATCACTGTTTCAAGCTGCCAGGTTCACCTTCAGTGGCAGGATTGGATTATCCTTCCCATCAGGTCATTCAGTCTAATTTTCTAGCCAATCTCTGCCCCGGTTTGCAGATATGACTGAAATAGAAGCCTGGCAGTAGGGACATACTGAGCGAAGGGCACGAAGATGATCAGTTAGAGCACCCTTACTTTAAAGACAGCCTGATGGAGTTGTTCAGCCTGGAGAAGAGAAGGCTCTGAGGTGACCTTGTAGCAGTCTTCCAGTACCTATAGGTAGCCTGCAAGAAAGATGGAAAGTGACTTTAATATGTAGTGACAGGACAGGGGGTAAAGGCTTTAAACTGAAAGAGAGTGGATTTATGTTAGAGGTAACAAAGAACTTCTCTATGAGGGTGGTGAAGCACACACTGAAAACAGCTTGCCCAGAGAGGTTGTGGATGCCCCATCCCTTGCAGTGTTCAAGAACAGGTCAGATGGTTCTTTAAGCAACCTGATCTAGTGGAAGGTGTCCCTTGTGTATGGCAAGAGGTAGTTGGAACTAAATGATATTAAAGCTCCCCTCTAACACAAACCATTCTGCCTAGCTTCTAAGTGCAGTTTCAGAATAAGAAAGACACTGAATGCACTAATCTAATTTTCCATTGTGACCTCTCAGATTCTTTTTTCTCTTAAAAAGGCAGGTCCTTTTCATTATCTTGACTGGATCAGCCTCCTGATCAGCCTCTCAGACACAGGCATGCAAGTTCCTATGCTGGAAGCAGCTAGAAATTCACAATAAGGGGAAGAAGGAAGACTGTTTTAATTCAGATACTATATTCCTGACTTTAAGAAAATTAATTGTATTCCATTATTAAAATACTTTGCTTTAGCTTAACTGTTACACTGTGGAAAATTAAGCATAATAAAATGAAGAGATTCTAACTCCAGAGTGCTTTTAGCATGAATAATTAGTAAATAAAGTCTTCCTGTTATCTCTAAAACCAGGAGTGTAACACTTTTTAACACACAACTGGTTTTATCTAATTGTCTTTGGTTGAGGAAGTTTGTAAAGAGAGCGGTTGAACCCCAGAAAATTATAATTTTCCTAACTTTTTAAAGGTGTTTGAAGTAATCTGGTTTTTCTGCCCATTAAAAATTACAGCCAGGTTCAGAAAAATCTGGTTTCTAAGACTGTATTGAGTCCAAGAGAATGCCTGAATCAATTTTACAGAAATACATTGTGTGATTCCAGAATAAGTGCATCTGTGTCGAAGTGCAATCCATAGAGGTTCAACAGAAGAGCTTGTGAGACTAGCATGTTAATATTATGTTCTTGAGAAATAAAACTATGTGAAGGTCTATTAAAAAAAAAATTATCTAAGTAATACATAATTAGAGTAATAGAGCTACGGGCAACTGAAAATGATGCAGGAAAACAAGTTTCTGATAAACCTGGATATGTTTTGGACAGAATATTATATTTATTTCATATTCAGCAGAAAGAATACTAAATAGCTAAATGTGATTAAGGAATTTAAAGTAATCTTAAGCAATTATATTCTCCACATAATTATATTGTTTATAGAGTGATAAGAGCTAGGCAGGAAACAGATGTACATGTTTTGAGAAAGAAACAAATTATATGTTTCTGCAATTCCTGTTAAGATTCTTGACCTACTTGGTTTTTAAAGTAGTTAATTTCTCCTTATGTTACTGGAATTAAAATTATGCCATTCGTAGGTTGAAAGTACCTTCATACTTTGAGCCAGTCACCTGCAATGCGGATTTGAGTTGGAAAATGCTTTTTCTACTTTGAAATTCTGCTCATAAATTTGCCTTTTGCTTTTATTTCTGGTCTTATACTTAACCTTTAAAGCTACATAGCCCACTCTTGCTATCAGTGCTCTTATTTGCTGAATCCACAAGTTTGTCTGAAATTACATTTAAATCTTTGAAGAATAATAATGGTTTCCTCTGTTTGTGAAGAGCACGTATTCTCCCTGTGCTTGAAATGCTTTTTTCCTAAATTCATATTTCTTCAAACCTTTCCTATGCCATTCCCTTTTCTAGTTTTATGCCTTCAGTTGCCATTAGTCTTGCACAATTTATCTTCAAATATGTTACTGAGACAACCACATGCAGTGTTAGTTGTAGGTTGCTAACAGTAAAAATATAGTTACTCTTGTATCTGTGTATATAATATTGTGGGATGTTAGTATAATTTTTCCTGGAGTGTAGAAGAGATGCAGAAACGCCTGTCATTTCCCTGAACATTGGAGTGAGGGGCAGATTCCTTACTTCACACAGGAACCATGGCAACTGCATTATCCCACTGATATTCATACTGTTATGGGTAACTGAAGATTTTATTAAACTGGAAGGGGCTGATATAAAGTCAAGAGACACTAAATGTGCAAGAAAGATTTAAAATTGCCACTGGAATAACATGATGAATTTTAAGAGCTTGAAAAAAATTGTTACAAGAAAATTTGAGAACATATATGCATTGATAGGGTGCAAGAAACTGAAATAGTCTGTGAGAAGAATTAGTCTTTCATAATTGTGTATAAGCTATTGTAGTATCTGTGATAAGGAAATTTCAAATACATTAAACACATCAGGATGATTGCTATCATCCTTATATCCATTCCACTCTATACAGACATTATCAGAAGCTTTATCAGATCCATTTAGTTTGAATTGAAATATGAATCAGCAGTTTTTATCAGTATGTCAAGCTTTATTATCAAGACTGATAATTATATCTTGCCAATATCCATCATGTCACCTAATAATAGTCTCATGAAGTCATCTCTCAAGTTTCTTAATTTCTCTCTTGAATGTTTTTCTTACTTTCACAGTGTGAGTAGTTCAATGAATTATCTTACTGCCTTATGTGAAAGCATACAATTAATATTTTTTCTTTGCCTACAAAATTTTGTCTGGTAGGAATATACTTTAAAATCCCTATGGTTCATCTCTGACACTGTGCACACTGTAAAACTAGATGCAGATACTACAGAGTTCATTTTCAGAAGCATCTGAATATTTCAAGTTTAGAGAAAATTTATTTCTTGGCTGAGGATATATGGTGTTACAGGTACTTTCATTTAAGAGAATTTTATGTGAACAATGTATACTGAGGGCTCTGATTTTTTACTTTGGTTTTTTTGTTGTGTTCTTGGTGTTTGGTTTTTTTTTTTTTGTTTGTTTGTTTGTTTTCTTTTGTTTCTACTTTTGTTAAGCATGCTGCTTTCTTTCCATTAATTTCATCCCTCCTTATGTGGTAAATACTTAACAAAGCACAAAATAAACATTGCAAGTTGTGAAAACAACAAAAATGGATCTCATCCAACTCTTGTGCTTAACATGCTATGTTTTCTAAATTAGAACTTTTTTTTCAAGTCTTTGCTGAACAGCATAGTTATGTATCATTTCCAGGCCATTGACTCAACATACAGTTGACAATTGTTAAAACAACAAAAAAAAAATGTAGTTTGATTTTCAATAATGCTTTTGCATCCAAGAAGGGTAAATGCTTTGATAAGCATTTGTTGGGGAAAGCTGATGTTTCATGGAGTTGGACACCTCTATTGAATTCTGAATTCTGTGTACAAACCAACAATACAGTAAACATGTTAGTCAGAACTAAAAACTGGATGTTTATTTTTCTTCACAGTCAACTCAGACATAGTAGTAAGTCATGGAAGTACAAAGTCAAAATGGAAATAATTACCACATTAGCTCTGGGCGAGTACTTCTCAGGTAATAACATTTTTTTTGCACTTAATGCTCTTAATGAGATTGTTTTTTACAAATACATATTTATAAAAGTATTTGTTGTTGGAAATTTGATTTACTAGTTGTTTTTTTTTGACAATGTCTATTTACTACAGGTTTTAGGTTTGACAAGGAGAGTTTTGAGTGGAAGATACATTAATTCACCATTGTTTAAATACAGTATTTGTCACCTGGTTTTGTTTTTTTTTTTCTTTTAATGATGTGTACATTGAATGCTTGTGCAAATGCACTACAAGAATGGAAAATTATGCACATGAACACGTGACATACACTTTTTTTGTTGTTGTTTTAAATTATTTAAATCATGATATTGATTTCTGTAAACCTTACTCAGTTGGAGGTCAAGCATAATGTTTCAGATAAAAAGATGTAATTTTGATGACCTTCATGGTATACTTTTAGAGAAAAATCCCTAGTTTCTTATAGGGCTAAACTTTTAAAAGTATTTTTATCATTGAGATAATCTTTTTACACTATTACCTCCATTCATTCATCCATTAATTGTTTATTATTTATCTTTTCATTCTGTAGCTTACAAATAGAACTACATATCTTCTTGTAAGTTACTACTTAAAATGCTGCCTTTTGTTCATAGACTGCCTAATATTTCTGCTGGAAATAGGGGCTTTCTTGCTCCTAACAAGTACTAACAACTGGGATTTAGACTGGCCAGAGGTCTACTTTCTTCTAATCATGTGTAGATTGAAAAAAAAAAAAAGGTATTTCATTTTTTAAAAATACATCTCTTCTGAAATCTGCCTACGACATCTTTAAATCTTTATTGTGCAGTCCACAAAACATTTTTTTTCAAGAGAATTGCAGGGCACAAATTACAAGTGAGCATAGACTTCCTAATCCAGCAATTCTTCAGAAACTCAATGCAATACTTGTATCCATGAGTCTTTTTGTAGATCTGGTCTTAGCTGTGCTGAGAAATTTCACAATAATTCCTGCAGTTAAGACCTTTGCATTTCAAAGCCTTGATGAAATATTTTTCCTTTATCCTTTTACTGATACTTGTAGTTTTCTGCTCCTTAACACCAACATTGTCCTGATGGGTTCATATATATTCACAGAGGAAACAAGCAAAAGTAATTTCCATTTACAAAATTTCACTAAAGCAGTGGTTGTTGCCCTGTCAAAACCCCATGTTTATGTATGAATTTTTCTAACTTCAATAATGTGAATAGACTTGATGATGATATTTTGTATTTCTTATGAATTCTAAATATTGAGGGAGAGAAATCAATTTAGAAAAGCATTTCAAATATAGTTCAGATTTTTTTTTCTTGGTGTCTAATGTTAAATCTCAATGCCTATTAGAGATTTCAACATGCACTCAGTTTGTGGCTACAGACAAGGGAAGTTGTCTTTTGTACATTTATCTGTCATATCATCATCAAACCTAAACTCTCCTCATGAGTAATTTCCACAGTACAACTTCAGCTTTATAAACAGTTAAGGCTCAATGTATGTCAGCAGGAAAGTCAATTCTTGACCACTAGTATAGCTATGTGCATTTCTGTACGGTGTTGGGACACCAAGGAATGTTTCATTTGCAAAGTATTTTGTGAAGACGTGCTTGCTTAATCTGTTGCACTGAAGTGATGCTAAATGCAAAGGAGGTATTTTATTTAAAAAACACTATAGAGAATGACTCTGGAATTGTATTTAGTGCTTGAAATTCAGTATTATAGCATAGAAAGTGAAATGGCTAAATCATATTCTAAGGATTTTATGCATATCCAGCTCAGCTTTGCAATTAATTATTTTAGGTGAAATATGCACATCCACTAGTGTCAAAAAGAGCTTTTCATCATTTTTATTACTTCCTTAGCACAATTACATTAATGTTATCATTCTCACATGAATTTATATTTTAATTGTATATGGTATGCATTATGATAATGTTACTGCATGTATCAGTCATACATTTTGCTCTCCAAGATAGTAGTTATGTCTAGTTAGCCATCATGCCACCAAAAAACCCCCAAAACCCTGATGTTGTATTACAGTTTTTATAGCACTCAGAATGTAAAATGTAACTCTTGTATACGTCTTTGGACTACAAATACAGTCATAAAAGTGAGAAGGAATGCAAAACAGTTAACCAGTGTATGCTAGTTTGTCTTTCCTTCTTCGGTTCATTTTCTCTACTTTCATACCTGTTGTAAGAGGCAGGTAACTATCAGGCTTATGTGTAGGGATAACAGAAAACAAAACAAACAAAAATAACCCCAGATAGTTTAATATTGGAAGATAAGAAATCTGAAGCTTTTAATCTTATTCCTGGCTTTATCTTGGTCACAGCATGCCAAGCATAAGTCATAGTATCGCTGTATCACAACTCTGCAAACTAACATTACAGCAAACATGTATACCTATCTCTTAGAAGTGCTGTGCAGCCAAGTAAGACATTTATATAGCACTTTGAGATATGTACATAAAGTGTTTTGAAGTATATTTTGGGGGTTTTGTTTGTTTGTGGTTTTGGGGGTTTTTTTGTGGGTTTTGTTTGTTTGGTTTGGGTTTTTTGGGGCGTGCTTTAGGGATTTTTTGAGAAATGATCAATTGTTTTACTATGAAATCCATTTTAAGTAAAACTAAATTTGGAGCAAAGAATATAATAGTGTACATGCACAACGTTTAGGTGTATTTTTACTGCAGTAAGAATTTCTGTTGTCACTCACAGAATGTAAATGAGGATCATGACCTTAGAACTCATTAACTGCTATAAATAAACATGCTAATGTCACACACTTTTCTTTTGAGGATGCAGCTACTTTCATCTGCTTAAGGACAGAGACTGACTATCAGAAACCACATTCCCTCCCTTCTAACATAACTTACTTGCAGTCCTCTGCTATATAATTTAAATGGATGTTTCTTGAAATAATAATGGCATTGAAACAACTTACCTCCCCACAAAACTTTGCTTTGGGTCTGTACTATTGTTTTAACTGCCTATATATCTAAAAAACCTTCACAAATTATTTCCATGAAGATAATTGAAGAAAACTCAACAGGAAGTGCACTCAAAATTTAAGAGTACAGCTTCCGCTCTCTACTTTATCTCTTCTTAAGGATTAAGAACAGTAATGTATCTTCAGCCATGGTAGATTTCCCCCCAGATATCCTCATCTTAGGTGGTGGAAAAAGGGCAAAATATTTTCCTCTGAACTATCTGTGTCCTTGCCATTGTTTTATAATAATTCTTCTAAATCATGTTCTTTGGAAGGACTTTTGGAGCAAATAGGTTTTCTATCCTCTGTAAGAAATCCATTAAACCTGCTGTACTGGAAAGATTTTATGAGATTTCTCTTGGGTCTTGATAGTTCTTAAACTTTGAAGTGTGACATATGGAGTTGACTGTCTATTCACTACCTTTTCACCTGTATCTGGAATAGAGCTGAAGTATGGATAATTGAAGAGTCAAAGTGGGAGCAAATAGGAAGGAGAGAATTTTGTCTCAGCTACCTTCCATAGTCTTCTATTGTCCCTCTAGCATTCACCACATCAACCATCTCTTCCTTCTCAGTCTTCTTAAGCACCTAAATCTGTCCAGTTTCTGCAATCTTCCTTTTAAAATGCTCTTTTAAAAAAAATATACTATTCCTATGTAACAGTTGTCACCTGAAAAGTAACTTACCAAGGATTCTCTGCAGGATGCTAAACATGTATCTTTATTAGGTTGACTTTATGATAACACTGTTTTGCAAGCTAGGTTATCCTATAGTCGTAGTAGTATTTGGAAGTGATATTAACATCCTTATCAACTGCACAGGGAAGAGAAACTAGTTTCTTGAGTACGTTTCATACACTTTTAAAAATAAATAATCCGCAGGTGTACTCCGTATCAGATCTAGTAAAGTCAGTCTTTTATCCAGATAATGTAAAATTAATGGCCACTTAATATCAAGTATCAAGCACAAAATAATGCCGTGGTAAATCAGTAGTGAATACTTGTATTGGACAGCAGAAGAAGGGCTAAATGCAAAACATGTAAAGAACAGTTGTGTTTATCAAATGTGTAGTATTAATCAAAAAAGATTTTTTTTTTTAATTTCATGTAATCACACTTAATTGAATTAATTACTCTTAAGGTCAGTGGTTTTATGTTAGTCCATTTAGACTATAAATCTGAAGCTAAAGAATAAACATGGAATACTTCCCTCTCCAGAAAATCAACACAGCTTTTCAGATGACATTACAAGATGAGTAGAAATGAGTGCTTTCAAGCAAGAGCAACAGCTAATGTTAATAAAAGTGACAGGACTGAAATTGCCAAATTAAATTAAAATGAAGATGAAAAAATATTGCAGAAGCCTGAATGACAAACAGGATTAAGCTTTTATGCCTGACAGAAAACTGAAAGTCTCTTGGTTTAATGCAAAGGTATTTGTAAATGTTTTATCTTCTGCTCAAGAATTTTTTAATTGCCTTGGGAATTAGTGCCATTACTTCCATTACTTGGTAATATCTGCAGAAGTTTAAATTAGTGGCATGCCTGTCCATTAAAAATGTTATTCCTTTGATTCTTTTGGACTGTGCATGAGAGAGAAGGGTTTCACCTCCCCTACATACACACTCACACACCTTCCCATTTTGCTGGTTTATTAAGTAGGAAAAGTGTAAAAGGAGTGGAGACATGGGATCAAATTAATGACACATCTTTAGTAACAGTGGTGTGCTTCTGCATTCTTCATATACATTGGAGGTTTATTACAGGATTCTTGTCATAACACCAAAAAAGTTCAAGAATTGTTGCCATGTACTACTGCTCAAATTGAGTTCACTGGTAAAACTTTATTTTGAGAAGTTCCAAGATTGTATACAGAATGTATACATTTAAAAAATGTAACATAACATGTAAACATTCAAACATTCCTCTCTTATGTAAAGCTTTAGTGGATATTGGCAGTGGGAGTTTTCTTCACTGTAACTGGCAGAAAACTGACAAATTATTCCTGTCTTTCTTGAGAGCCTTCCCTTTACTCCATGTGTAATTCTATGTTATTAAGGAACTGGTCTCTGTGGGAAAAACACTATAAATGAACACCTGCCAAAAGGACAATCCCACATTACCTTGTTAGATTCCAGTATCAACCTAGAATTAATTTAGATATTAGATGCTTAATAAATCTTTCTTTCAAACCATCTGTTTTTTGCTCACAAACGACTAAGAATATGCCTGCACTGCAAGAACAGAGGTCCCAAACTACTTAATATAGCACAGCTTTAGTGAAAAAGTTTTAGACATAACTATTTAGTTATTTTCCTCAAAAGGTGGAAGAGGGATTAACTGAAAATTTTGGCTCACTGATATCAGCCCTGTAAACAGTTAAAATAAGGGTAGAGGAATGACTTGTATTTTCAAACATTAAAGTTCGTATCTCAATTAATTCCTGCTTCCTTTTCCTTCTCCACTATCCCACGTCACTGAGGACTAGCCCAGTTTTAGACATCACCGTAACAGTTTCCAGCTGCAGGGCAAATGTTCCCTTCTAATGCTGGTTTAAAAAATGTTATGCTAGTTGTAATCCCCAGTGGTTTTGCAAACTGTTACCTTCACCCATTTCAAAGTCACACTGTGAAGTTACTTATGTTGTCATCCTTAGATCAATATCTCAGGAATCACATTCCTTAAACCTGCCTTTTACAAGAATAGTCCACAGAGTCTGTGGACTATACATATATGTGTATATATATGTACGTATACATATATATATATATATATGTACATATGCATATACCCATATATTAAAATCTTCGCATCTATGCAAATATTTTTAAATGTGAATGCATGTACAAAAATGTGTCCTAAATTGTGTAAGTTTATTTTTGTTTTTTTTTTTTTTAACTCTTTCCACTTGTTGAAAGCTGCCTTATTAAAGTGGTCTGACCTCTCTTTATCTGTGGAGAGCAGAAATTGTGTCCAGAAAATATCATCATAAATCTCGAGTACTCAGTTCTCCTTTGCAGAAGTGAACAATACATAACTTGGAGCTGAGCATTCCTTAGAGANGAATTTTGCATCCTGTCCCTGATTTTCTATGACAGACATAAGCAAATATGATTCATTCTGAGTGCCCTGAGTAACTGTTACACCTTGTGATTATCTGTCTTGAAGCTTTTGATGGTAATTTTTTTCATCTGTGGTTGAAGCTACATGTGATTCCTTGTAAGTATAGCAGCTGGGTTTCGGCTTTTGTTTGTTTGTTTGGGGAGTTTTGTTGGTTTTGTTGTTGTTTTTTGAGCCTAGCACTTACCTGCATCCTAACAATACTTTTTACTGTTCTAGAACAACACTAATACTGAGCAATTGTACTGATGCTTTATATGGGTGTACATCATAAAATCATAGAATCATAGAATGGTTTAGGTTGGAAGAGACCTCAAAGATCATCCAGTTCCAACCCCCCGCCACAGGCAGGGACACCTCCCACTAGATCAGGACACTCAAGACCTCATCCAGCCTGGATGAGGTCACCAAAACAAAGAAATTTACTGGTTTACAAGATTGAGTGGTTTCAAAGTAAATAATGGTTTCAGCTCTGGCCTATGAGAGCTCAGATAAAGATCTAAATATTGTAACATCTCTTTCAGAAAGAAATTATTGCTTTCAGTACATCTTACTATGAAAATAAGTAAGTTAATATTGATAGAAGGCTTGTTTCAGAAAAAGTTGTTGGTAAACATAATTTTTTTTTCCTGCAAACAAGAGGTGATTGTCAATTTAACACTTAACTTTTTATCATTGTGATTGTTTTATAAATCACTAAGCAATTTCAGTTGCAGTGCATTTGAAATGAATGGTTTAAGCAATAAAAATGTTAAATGCAATTTTAATGCAATTTCCTTTAGTCTAACCAGCACTTGAGATTAGATTCCACTTTCTTTGGCCAATACTGTATACAAAATTTTGGTTTGGTTTTATGAAATATGTATAAAAGTATTAATATTAGCAACATTTGCATCCTGGGTCAGCATGAATATTTGATGTTGGAAATGACATGCTGGAGTAAGTCCCCAAAATATTTTGTGACTGGGACATACTAGTTTTCAGCATCGTTTATTTTGGAATAGAGGTTTATTTTCACAAAAGTTACCTAGGAGGAACTTGAATTTCAAGTTGACAATGATTCTAAGCAGCTTCATTCAATTTTTCACTTCAATCAACATGAGTCCTCTATTTAGAATACAGCAGCAAATTGTGAAATTACATAAATGTTGAAACAGCAATTTTTTAATACTATGTACACAAATTGATAGTTGCAGTAAAGTGTTTTTAAGCAGCACATAGAGTACATGTGTGAAATGGATTTAAATGGATTATTTGCCAAATAATTTTGAATCAGGAGCACATTTGGGAATACTAGACATTTAATGGACACTTGATAAGGCAAAAAAACCACATTCTAACAATTTTGATTGCTTTCAGAGCTGAAATTTTTAGCTATTAAAAAATATGTTTGGCGTCATTGTGGACAAAGTATCTTTTAAATATTCTAATATTAGGAAGTATAAAATATGTTTGTCTGTTATACAGAAGTGTTATTTCCTAGGCTTTGTCTTAGAGTAATATTTAAATGACTTTCTAGAGCAGTGCTTATACATCGTTCATTGTGTACATTCACCATGTTTGTATGTTATTTCTGTTTCACTGGCTCTTTTTGACAGCTTGAAAATTTTTACTGATATCTTGGAGTTTCATTAGGAAATGTCTGCAGGCTACACACTGATAGTCATAAATAAGAGGACCCATATCATTCTGACCTTATCAGGCTGCTGTGAACAAATTTTCCTCTACCAGCAGTGTTTGATACTTTTAATCTGATGTCTTTTATATTAAAATTTACTATATCTGCTGGAAGAAGCTAAGCTGTCTTGAAATAAGAAATGTTAAACTAAATAAAAATTTCCTTTTATTGTATAGAATGTGCTTAAGGGTTAGCAAGATAATAGTTGAGATATCCTGAGCTGCCTTGTGGGTAGTCTTAAAAATGTTAAGTTACTGGTGTGCCTTTTTACTCTAGTAAACAATCATAATATCTGCCATAGAAAATGAGTCCTTATCATGGAATTGTATGATGATGGCTCTGTAGAAAGAAAATATATAAAACACAGCCCTAGTCCTTGAACGGATTTCGTGGCAACTGGTGTTATCTGAGGTGTACAGATGTAAAAGAATATTCTCAAATTAGTGATTTTGTTTTGTTGGGGTTTTTTTCCATTTTTTTTTTTTTAAAGTCTGCACATCTGAGACCATTTAAGCTTATTTAAATCTAACAGTAGTAATACATGAATTTTTTTATGCTCATAATTCACAATTATTTCCATAATATTCACTATAATCAAATTAATTCTAAGGTGTTTTGGAGGGTTTTTGCTTTGGTTCAGTTTTGTTGATTTTGTTTGTTTTCAATTCATATTTCTTCACACAACGAGTGGTTTGCAGGCAGCATTGTTTCATTCCAGTAAGAGTTTTGGTAACAGTTACTTGTGTCAAGGACATACATATTTCAGATTTAATTTGATACGAAACATTGACATATCTAAAACACACCCTGTTTTGTGTTTTCCTCCACCTCCATGCTCATTAGAAGAAATTGCAAATAAACATTGTCATTGCATACACAAGGACTAGAAAGAGGAAATAAAATGTCATGCTCCTATTTCTTGCTGCAGTTTTTAATGTTTAATTGTAGTCAAAATCTAAAACAACCAAGTTATACATTGCCATTGCTGATTTAACTGGGCAAAGTTTTGTGCATCTGAAAAGCTTTAAAATACATTTTATCATCACTGTACTCGTACTGATTTCAGAAGTACAGTACAAGTATGAAAGACTGTTATAAGACATTTCTTCTGAAAAATTAACCTTTTATTAGCTTTGGAGACAGCCTAAATATTGTTTGGTTATAACCAGTCCCAAATACTCCATGTCATAAAATATATGCTATCTATATATTTAAATTTCTATCTAGCTGTATCAACTTCACCTAAACTAAATTACACAAATGGAAGTATACAAATTTTAAAAATTAATCTTCTTAAATTTTGGGGGGACTTAAGCCAAGGGTTCTTGGGACAGGAAAAAAAAAAAATCCAACAAGAAACCACAACTTAAATTCTTTAGCACTGCAAACCCAACAATAGATGTAGTCAGAATACTATGGATTCCTTTCTCCATGTCTACAATGAATGAATCTTATTAGATTATACAATGCATCAGTATTACTTGGTGAAATTAAAACGTCTTTAATATCAAAATATTTCTTTAATATCAAAAGGTACTGCATTCTACATAGGGATTTGATTTCCTTTGCCTTTTAAACAAGGAGAGACTGAGGGAGCTGAGTCTCTTTAGTTTGGAAAGGAGAAGACTGTGGGGTGACCTAATTAATGTTTAGAAATATGTAAAGGATAAGTGCCAAGAGGAGAGAGTCAAGCTTTTCTCAGTGATTTTCAGTGACAGAACAAGTGGCAATGGGTGGAAGTTGAGGCATAGGAAGTTCTATGTAAAAACTGAAACAGGCTGCCTGGAGGGGTTGTGGAGTCTTCCTTTTGGAGATAATCAAAACTCACATGGATGCATTCCTATGTGATCTGTTCTAGGTGATCCCCTTCTAGCAGGAGGGTTGGACTAGATGATCCTTCAGGGTCCCTTCTAATCCCTAACATTCTGTGAATCTGTGAATCTGTGAATCTGTAAATGTTCTCAGGATTGTCCATGGTCAACAGAAAGCTAAACAGAAAATCCTAATATGTGCTTCTACAAATGTAATATATAAATAAATCTTTACTACAGAAGAAACTGTGATGTTTATAACATAATGAGTAAAACAGTGTTTTTATAAAAAAATGCAAAAAATAATGTAGACTTACTTAATGTATTATTAAACAAAAATGGAAACATATGTAGAGCAGCATTAATTCAAAACAAATCTGAAAATACCACAGAACATGCTGATATAGCAAAAAAATGTAGTGCAGTGTGATATTTACAATATATTTTTTGTTCCTCCTGTACTGAACAAAACCAAATCGTTGATTCTTTTATGCTTGTTATGAGCTTTTTAACTTTTTCTTCCTTTTGGCATTCTACCTATATGTAACATACATACTTTATTTCTTTTTTCACTAACAGCTTCAAAGACTTTTTTTTTTTGCAATATTCTGAAAATCATGTTGTTGTAATAAGCTATGCAAAAACAGAGTGTGCTATAAAAAATAGTAAGGCGAAAACTATGATACTTTTAAATGTAATTATAATAACTTGAGTTATATTGTGATCCCTTAAATATATGTGGTTGCTATGTAATTTATTTTCCTGATTATTTTTTTATTATCAGAATTATTACCTTAGAATACTATTAATGAGATAGCAAAGCATTCTGAATTCAGGAAGACAGTGTTGCAATTATATATACAAAGAACAGAAAACAATCTTAAAGCAATGCTTAATAAATCATCAGGAGTACAATGTTTACCTTAGTATATTGTATGTTATCTTAAATTGACCTGTTTATCTTAAACTGCTAAAGATACAGTGTATCAGAAGTGATGAATTAAATTACATGGCAGCAATTACTCCAGTCTTCTGTAGGAGCATGTTATCTTACAAAATGAACCCACTTCATACCTGCCCTTTATCCTTATTTTTCAATATATGGCTTTGAAATTAAATATTTAGTCATTTTTTTTCTAAATTCTTTTAGTGTCAGAACTTTCATTTTCTACTTAGTTTCAACACTAATGGAGGATCGTTTTTATTTTTTTCATATTTCATTCTACACGCTATATCTTCCTTTTTTTATGAGTGCCAAATTTTAATTTAGGTTAGAATTATTTAACTACAGCACTGAAGATTTAAGTTCAAGACTTAACAGTAGTCTAACTTTACATGGATATGTCTAATAACATTTCTGTCATTCAGAAATATATCAGGATGCCATAATCTGCTACAACACAGGTGTAAATTTTATATATTTCACATAAACTTCACAAAATATGAAGTTAAAGGAAGGTCATTCTATTGTGTAGAAACAGAACAATACACTCAGTGGAGAAGAGCCTCAGGGGGTGACCTCATTGCTGCCTACAGCAACCTGAGGGAAGGTTGTAGCCAGGTGGGGGTTGGTCTCTTCTCCCAGGCAACCAGCAACAGAATGAGGCAACACAGTCTCAAATTGTGTGAGGGGAGGTATAGGCTGGATATTAGGAAGAAGTTCTTCACAGAGAGAGTGATTTGCCATTTGAATGGGCTGCCTGGGGGGTGGCGGAGTCACTGTCCCTGGAGGTGTTCAAGAAAGGACTGGATGGAACACTTAGTGCCATGGTCTAGTTGATTGGATAGGGCTGTGTGATAGGTTGGACTGGATGATCTTGGAGGTCTCTTCCAACCTGGCTGATTCTGTTCTGTTCTGTTCTATTCTATTCTATTCTATTCTATTCTATCCTAACAAATAATGGGATTTTTCATAATAATTAATATAAGAAAAAGAAAATTTAAAAGGGATTCAATTCTATTCTAATCTATATTGAGATGTCATATTTTTCATGTCTTATATTCATGTAATCTTCAACTAACACAGTAAAGCCACAGAAGAATATGTACAGAAGTTATAGAAGAAAATGGTTCCACTAGATGCATCTGTTGCCATATCATTAGTTTGTTCTGTCACTGCACACAGAAATGTAAGAAGCACAGTTAGCTCCAGCAATACATCCTCATGTCTTACCTCACTATCTTCCCCATATGCATTACAAATCTTGTAATCTATCTGTGCTTTGTGGTTTTATTTTTTTCCCTCCAGTTAGCTAAGAGTGAAGCCAAAGAGCAACTCAGACAGGTGATCCTTAGGGATGGCATGTGTTACTGTGTTTCTTTGGGCAGCATGTCTTTCTACAATCATCTGCACTTACAGCAATAAAAGAAGGGAGCAAGAATGCAGACAGCCCTATGGAAAGTCCTATCCCTTAAATTAGCAGTTATAGCCATAGATTTCCCAATATAAATTGATTTACCATAGATTACATTTCAAAAGGTCTGTGT
>VWZI01012839.1:29611-80078 GCA_013396835.1 Psilopogon haemacephalus | reverse complement strand
AAAAGAAGCAACTTCTAGATTTAACATTTTTAGAAAACCTCATCCCTGGAGAAAAATACAAACTTTATTTTTCATTAAAATAATAATGTATCTAGTCAGGCTTATTCTTTTTGAACGGTCTTTATCAGTCATTACCAGATTCCACTGATTCAGCCAGATCAACGCTAAAAATGGGAATGCATTTGAATTATCAGGAGACAAAGAACATTTGTTGGGTAGTAGCTGTAATTCTGGATCGTCTGCTTAATACTAGACAGCCTCAGGTGTGGTATTGCCTATTTTTATGTACTTTTTATGATATTTGAAGATACACAGAAAAATATACACTAGAGTATCCATAGATATTTTCCCATGTAGTTGCTTTTGGGGTAGATTTCATTGGTTTCATGGGATAATTTGAGACTTATGCATAGAATAACAGCACAAAATGGGAAACGGCAGTTTAATAGCAACAAGATTATGACTACAAATGTGGTGTTTAGAAAAATAGGCTACTCTTTTCATCAATTATTAATGAAATGGTGAGACCATCATTGTTCACATCATCTACCTGCATAGCATCCCTCAAGCCAAACCTTATGATTAGGGAACTCCTTTTGGTGATTATGACAGTGGCAATATTTTTTCATAACTCTGTGAGTGAGTTAGAATATATAGGGGCACTCCAATTACAGCATGAGTTGTTAGTTGTAAATATATCCTTTCAGAAAGAAGCACTCCAAACAACCAAACCTACTGATGTCTGGTTTTTTTGCTTTTGTTGTTTAATCAAATGCTAGGTTAATCTCCCTATTATTTTTCTGTAATGTGCAATTTAGGCTAAAAGACGAAGCTTTACCATTGTGAAATTGTGAAGTGTTGACCTTGGCTTGTAACTGAGCATTCACCAGCCACTCACTCACTTCATCAGTTATGGGAAGGGAATTAGAAGGACTGAAGTGATTGAAAATTGAGAATCAACATAAATACAGTTTAGTAAGTAAAGGGAAAAAAGGAAAGCAAGCAAATGAAAACGTGATGCAAAGGCAATTGCTTACCGCTTCTTCTGACCAGCAGGCTTACTGATGGTAATTTCTCTGTATACTATGCAAAGAGGATCAACACGGCATGTTTCAGAAATGGCAGTTCGGAAATAAAATGTGTCACTTTTCTTATTCTATTTTAAGCTATTTATATGAAACTCATCTCATAAAATAACACAAATTTTATTTCCAGCTCCAATGAGCTACAAGGTGTTTATGATGGTCATGTTGCTTCTGGCAACTTCTAAATATCTAGTCTATACCAGATAAAGACTATACTACATGTGTAGTAGTGTATACTAGATGCAGTATAGATTTCTGTGCTACCTTTGTACTGTCTCTTAAATATATTACTACTTAGTGCATTTATCATTTAAGGTATTGGCAAATTTCTGTTAGTGTACTCTGCCTTTTTTCAGTGTAAGCTGAATAAGGAGACTCACTTTACAGTTTTATTTCTACATATTAATTTTACTTTTTAACTTTTTTTTTTCTTTAAGAGAGATCCTACAAAATGCAAAATGAATTAATGAGTACCTGTGTAACATTCACTGAATTTTCTGTGCAGCTGTGGCTATCACCCTTTTATTTTAATATGTAATGACTGTTGTGAAATAGATAGCAAATAGATGTTAGATGCTTTTCCACTTAGTCTGCTTTGCCTTTTATAGCCTTTCAAACAATGCCAGGGAACACTGTGTAGGTTGCATGGAGCTGTAAGAAGAAGTGTGAAATCACATTGACTCAAATTAGTTGAAGCATTAATAGGGTGAGAATAATTAGCTTTATACCACAGCTGTATTTCAAGAATAATATTAAAGCTGATTTGTACTATCACACTAATCTTGCCAGTGAAGAACTGCACTGTGCAAGAAAATTTCTCAGTAGAATAGCACAGTGTACTGCATCTTAAATCTCCTGAATCCAGGCGTGTAAAGAAGAGTCTTGAATTAAGTTATCCCAGTAGCTCAAAATGTTAAGAATGCTAGATTGCCTACTTAAAGTTGAGAGTGTTATAAAAGATATTTCCAAAACTAATTTACCAGCCAGTTCAAGTCTCTCATATTTATTTAGAATCTTATACACCAGTCTTAAGAGAATCAGTTTAACCATGTGGAAGATTCACATGTGGAAGATTTGTCAGATTCACTGGCAAAGAATCTGACTTTGTTATCTTGCCTAGAAATACAGCCTGAGAATCATTTACTGACCTCAGTATCTCTATATACTATTGTTAAGAAGGGATTTGAGTCTGAGTTAGAAGTGAATTGTAATAAGGCAAATATAAAAATTATTAAATATTTTATTAAATATATAAAGAAAATTTCCCCAAACTTATTTACAATTACTGTACATGGTTGGTAAAACTAATTTTGCAGAATGTATATATACAATCAGATTGATTGTATATATACATCCATGGGTACATGATGACATCCATCCTGCCATTTTATTCCCAGGAACTGGATTTCTTGTGCAGGTCCTTTGACCTTGCTTTTCTTTATGGTCAACCCAGCCTTTAGAAGGATCTGGATGATTTTTTCTCCTTTGTCGAATACTTTCTCTGCCTTGTCATCCCACACAATGATGTCATCAATGTACTGTAGATGTTCAGGTGTGTCACCTTTTTCCAGTACAGTCTGGATCAGTCCGTGACAAATGGTGGAGCTGTGATTCCACCACTGGGGCAGTTGATTCCAAGTATATTGCACACCCCTTCAGGTGAAAGCAAATCGTGGCCTGCATTCTGCTGCCAATGGAATTGAGAAGAATGCATTGGCAATGTCAATTGTAGCATACCACTTGGCTGCCTTCGACTCTAGCTCATATTGGAGCTCCAGCATGTCAGGTACCGCAGCACTCAGTGATGGTGTCACTTCATTCAGGCCACAGTAGTCCACAGTTAATCTCCACCCTCTATCAGATTTCTGCACTGGCCAGATGGGACTGTGGAAAGGTGAGTGTGTTTTGCTGATCACTCCCTGGATCTCTAGGTGATAAATCAGTTCATGGATGGGAACCAGGGAGTCCCGGTTTGTGCGATATTATCGCCACTGCACTGTACTGGTAGCAATTGCCAGATGTTCTTCAACCTGCAGCAGCCCCACGACGAAAGGATTCTCTGAAAGGCCAGGCAAGGTACACAGCTGTCTGATGTTCTCTGTATTCACTGTGGCCACACCAAAAACACACCAATAGCCCTTTTGGTCCTTGAAGTACCCTCTGTTGAGTTAATCTATACCAAGAATACAAGGGGCGTCTGGGCCAGTCACAATGGGATGCTTTTCTCACTCGTTCCCTGTTAGGCTCAAGTCAGCTTGTATTGCAGTCAGCTCCTGGCATCCTCATGTTACTCCAGAGATCCAGATGGATTCAGCACCTTTGTGCTCTGATGGCATCATTGTATGTTGTGCAACAGTATCTACCAATGCTTTATACTTCTATTCAGTGTGCCCGGCCATCGAATCCACACAGTCCAGTATACTCTGTCATCCCTTTCCTCCTCCTGGCCAAAGGCGGGGACCCTCTACTCCTGGTCTTCATCAGAGTATTTGCTGTCTGATCTTACTGGTGCCTGGCCAGAGGCCCCCTCATCAGAATCAAGGGGTGTAACCTCAGTTCTTTTCTGCCTGGAAGATCGTTGATTGCTCTCCTGACCCTCTACAGCAGCAATCTTTGCCACCTTTTTAGATGGTCTCTTCTTGACCACTGTTTTCCCTCTTAGTTCACGTATACGAGCCTCCAATTTAGGAGTGGGCTCACCATCCCACTTCCTCATGTCCTCCCCCTGGTCACGCAGGAAAACCAAAGTGCTCCATGTGGCATACGTCTGGGGCTCCCTTTCCCTCTGACTGAGGCAGGAGGGGAGTCATTTCTTGGGGTGTACCTGGTAGATGAGGCATTAGCTCATGGGACTGAGGTGGTACAGAGGTTATCCTTAAAGTTCTGGAGCCAAATTGACACTACCTCCACAGGCCATGTATCCTGATCCAAATGATACATCAATGCCAAGCTGCTTGAGTATGATGCTGGGGCACCTTGAATCACCTTCCTCCACATAGCCCATGTGCAGGGGACATCATCTGGATCTGTGGATACCTTTAGGTCATCTAGGGCACTATAGATAAGTTGCACCACTGCTAATTCCCTTAGGCACTGGATACCTTCATCTGCATTGTTCCACTTCCCTGGGAAACTCATGAGGTCCTCCTTACATGAGTACCTTGCCCTTAACACTTAACAGGAGTCATTTCCAGAGACTGCATACACCTGTTTCTCTTCCAATTCCTTTCCCGGTTCCTCTGTTGCTGGCAATGGCTCCAAGCTGCTGGTCCTCTTTTGCTTCTAGCAGCTGATTATTAGCCCCATTATCCCAGCACCAGGGCAGCCAAGCAGCAATCCGCTCTCCTGGCTGGCAGCTGTAATCCTTACAAATATCTCTCAGCTCTGCTGAGGTTAGGGACCGAATAGTCTTTACTTCTTTCTTTATCTCACTCATGCCTTCTGATCTCCCCAATGATGGATCAACCCCCTGATCAGAGTCTTCTTCCTCCCTTATTAATCGTTGATAAGGGCCTGTTGACTTTCTCGTCCACTGTTTCTTTTTCACTACTGGGGTAATTTCTCTGGTTGCCATTTGTGTCTCCGTCTCAACCATGGTATCCTCAGATGAGGTTTGGATGCCTGCCTCAGTCCTTCTAGAGTACTGAACTGTGGCTCAATAAGCACAGGCCAGGCCCCAGTAAAGTTCAAGAAGCTCCTGGCTTTCACTGGGGTAGGCAAGGCACCCTTCTATCAAATGGTGGGTCAGTCTAGCAGCACTGCTTGTCTCTTCTGGGGTAAAGTCCCAGGCTATGGGAGGTGATAACCATCCTGAGAATCTACCCAAGACCTTCCACACCCCCTGCCATCCAGGGACCAGCCACCTCAAAGCACATCTCAATATGTCTCCCCTCAAAGGTTGCCTCCTTTCATACCAAGATAATACCAAGTCCACAAAACTCATAGCAAGCCAGTGATATTAGTTAGCAATATTAGAGAACTGACATACGGGTGGGTCAAAACCTTGGGGGCTTGCATAATAAAATTTTCTATATTCACTTCAGGTGGGGAGAAAGAAATTATAACTTCTGCAGCATAACTTCTACAGAATAGCAAGCCTACAAGGATGACAAACAGACACATTCCCATTATCTGTCTCAGCATGGTCCCAAACAAATGAAATATTTTTGAAACAAGGCAAGTATTAGTAACAAGCTGTGTGACCAGCACAGAAGCTTGTATTTTAAGCAGATTTACAGGAAAGCTGCCGCTGTTATACTTTCCCAAGTTTCGGCACCAAAAAGACTGTGGTGGTTTTGCCCCAGCTGGGGCCCAAATGCCCACCAGAGCCACTCTATCACTCCCCCTCTTAAATGGGCAGGGGAGAGAGGAAAATATAACAAGGACCAGTTATAAGATAGAAGCAATTTAATAATGAAAACAAGCAAAAGCAACATACCACACAGAAGCAGGAGCAGAGAGAGATGTTAATCACTACTTCCCATCACCTGGATGATGTTTTGGTCTTGGAAGCAGGCCTCTCTACGCTTGATGGTTACTCCTGGAGAACAGACACCATAGACAAATCTTCCCAAACTTTCTTCTATTACCTCCTTCTTATATCTGAGCTGACGTCATATGGTATGGAATATCCCTTTGGCCAGTCTGGATCACCTGGTTTGGCTGTGTCCTCTCAGCATCTTGGGGCGGGGAGATATTGAGGAAAAAACCCAAAAAACCCCAGCCTGAGTGCTCAGCTTAGCAGTAGCCACAATACTGCTGCCTTATCAATGCTTAGCTACAGCACCACAAAACACAACATTAGAGGAGAATTAACCCCAGCTCAGCCCAGTTCTAACCTACTACACCTGAGGTCTTTGTCCTGTCCTTTAACCTGCTAGTCCATGGGAATAGATTTGTCCACTGCTTCTAGACTTCCTGTTCAGCTTGTGGTAGTTTGGCCCTGGCTGGGGGCCAGATGCCCACCAAAGCCATGCTATCGCTCCTCCTCTTAGATGGACAGGGGAGAGGGAAAACATAGCAAGAGAGTCAAGATAAGAGCAGTTTAATAAGACAAAACTGAAAACAAAGGCTGCACATGGAAACAAAGGCAAACAAAAATAATATTCTCTACTTGCCATTAGTAGATGATGTCTGGCCACTACCTGGGAAGCAGGGTGGGCTTCTATAGATATAGAAGACCAAACACCATCAACAAATGCCTCCTCAGACTTCCTTCTTTCACTTAGCTTTCATATGTGAGCTGACATCATATGGTTCAGAATACCATTTTGATCAGCTTGGGTCATGTGTCCCACCCATGTCCCCTCCCAAGGTCTTGCCTACCACTCAGCCTACCATTGGAAGGGGAATGTTGGAAAAGCACAGTCTTGGTGCTTATGTGATTACTGCTCAGCAGCAGCCAAAGCAACTAGTGTGTTATCAACACCCATTTAGCTGCCACTGCAAAACACAGCACTATAAAATATGCAATGGGGAGAAATTGTATTGGCATTGTATCTTTTCCTCTATGTTAAGGAAGACAGCTTGTGGCAATGAAGCTTAACTGAAATCAGGCATGCCCCTGTTGAGAAGCTCTGAAGGGTGTTTGTTTAAGACTGCTTTTGGTGTTACCTTTTGACAAAGGTTAAGCAGCTCCCTGCTAAGACTGCTGGCTATTACATACCACATTGTTTGGCAATTATATTCTTCCTTTACTAATGCAACTGCTAATGCACCTAACTGCCTAACTTGTACATAAGCATTCTGCCAGAGATGCAATAGAAAAAGTACTCTGCCTAGACAATCAGTGAGCAGAAATGAAATACGAAGTTCAAAGTTTTCAAAAAGCAGAGATTATTTTAGCATACTTTAAAAGTTGCAGATTCATTTTTCTGGTAATTCCTATGACTGATATTTTAATTAGGCATAGTTTTGGGTTTTTTTAAATAGTGCATGGTGTTTTAACTAGACAATTAGAGGAATGCTGCATATTTTATAAAGAACTTTTGTATTAGAAAAGCATTAAAAATAGTTATTAATAACAATGAATATGATTGCATCCCTAATGAGTTAATTAAAATGACAGTAATTTTTCAGTTTTAAGAAGAATTCAGTTACATTGAGATGAAAGTATTTGAGCTTATTTTTTAGCATCTTACCTCAAGTGCCCAGTGGACATAACAACAGAAATTAAGCCTTATTAATTAATACTAACATAAAAAAATATTAAAAGTGATAATTGCCATCTGTTCTTGTCAGTATTATTAATGTGCATAGAATGGCCTTTATTGCAAAATAGCTTACAAATGTAGTGTTGACAAAATTTCTTTCAAAGTAGCTGGACTTGCATTAAAGAAGTTAAGGTGGGCAAACAAATTCAAAATGTTAACACAGCCTAATAGCATTGGTGGATCAGCCAATTTATAATTAGTTGCAGTTTGCAAGGAATGCAGATCTGACAGGAAAAAAAATCGCAATACTTAATACTTGTGGCTAAGGCTCTGAACCATTCATGTGTTAAACTTTGGTATCCTTTAACAGATATACTTAGGATGGCAATGTTAATTTGAGTTCTTATTTTCTGAGGAAAAAATAGGCCTTCAGTTTCCATCGCTACAATGATTCAATTAATTTAGTTGCTCTGCAAAGTAAGTCTTTTATCAGTTTTGCCAATTTAGTTTATATGCTATATCTCAAGATTTTGGACTCATTTTTCTAAGCCTAGAAGGAACAATTTAATGCTGTTTACCAAAATGATGTTTTACAACTGGTTATTATCAGATTCTTTCCTAACAGTTTCCTAAGGTTTATTTGTGTTCTCAGGTTATCACCAGATCCTTGCATTCTCTCAAGACACTTTCAAATCTGGTAGCTAATTTCTGTAAACTTGTAGATGGCTGACAAATATTAGGTTCCTACAAGTTTAATGGAAATGGCTGTTTAGGCAAAAGAAGAGGGGTTTTATTCTTTATTCTCTGTAGTACAGAGGAAGGATGGTCTGTGATCTGAGACAGTCTTGTGTTTGGCAGCAGAGGAAAACTTTTATGGACAGCCAAAGCTTGTAGCTCACAGAACATATCTTGTTTAGCCATAGAAAAATAAATTATGTTAGCTCTGTTAGTCACCAAAAAAACATGTGCTGAAATGTTTTTATTAGCACATGATTTGAATTAGAGTTACTCCTAGTTTGTGAAGAAATTAAATATACATCCATATTCAGTGTATCATTTAAACAAATGTATAGCTTTAGGAAAAAGTTTAGACTGAGTCTTTCCCTTGCTAAAAATGTTTGGAATATTTATGAGTTTAAACAAAAGAAATTTGGCTCTAGAGGCAGTCAGCTCTGCAACTTACAAACTCAGAGAGGAGTTCATAAAGCTATCAGTTTAGACAATGAAATTGAGAGCCTTGATGCTAGCTCTGAACAACAAATAACAAAATCAGCCTTGTTGCTAGCTCTGAACAATAAGAACATATGTTTCAATTGTAAGGGAGTTTGGTGTGATTTGTGTTTTTATTTTATATCACTACACTTACTTCTGTATACCTGTTTTATTATCCTGGTCATACATTACACACATCACTATTATCTTTTAACTTCTTTTTCAGTTTTGTTGTATTTTAATACCAACAGCTCAAAATAAATGCTTTTAGACAGTTGGATCTGTAACATAATTTCAAGTGTGTCTTGAAATAAACTGCTCTTAACCTCTCTGAAGTGTTTCCCTGTCTCAGAGTTCTGATTGTTTTCTCAGAGTGTACTTAAGACTCTATCCTTCAGATTGTTCAGCACTGGTATATTACCAACCATTTCAATAAATGGATAAGAGATGATGCATTTTTTTTCTTATGATGATTTTAATAGGGCTATTCAATTGCAGTTCCTAAGGCATAGCTTGATGAAGATTAAGTAGAACTGTGGCATGTTCTCAGATTTAAGTAACCTCAACGTGATTTCAGATTTTCAAATGTGCTGTTCAATGTACAGAGGCTGATGAGAACAGATGCTCAATGCTTCTATAAATAATTTCTCTCTATACTAATTTCATCCAACAAGATAGAATGGCAAATTTCATGAGCAAAATAGTGACATTTCTGAATTCAGTATTCATAATTGGTGGGCAAAAATATTTTCATGAAGATGACAAAGGATTTATATATTCCTTTTATATTTGCCATCTTGAAAGACAACAGTAATAATGTACAATTTTATAATTCTTAAAATTCTATAAATTTAGAGTCTGAAAACTTTAATAAAGAACTTGTCTGTGAAGAACTTAGAAAACAAAGCTTATTATACTGTTTTTGAGATGTCTCCTTACAACATAATAAGAGGCAGTACTGAAATAGTAACTTAAGTTCGATATGGCTTTGTTGTGTCTTGTAATTTCTGTCTCACAGTTGTTTTTTTTTTAGGGAACTAAGGTGCATATTGGTCCTGTTTATGATCTGTTTTTCACTGTGTACATTTGCCAGGCGTGGGTTTTCTTTGGTTTTGTTTGACAGGATTCACTTTCAGAAAAATTCCAAAACTTAAGGGCTTTCTTTGAAGCCCATGAAGATTTTTACATTTTGGTACAGCTAAATTCAGAGCACAGTTTCTTTTCTGTATGATGTTAATACTCTTAATGTTATCCTTCATATACAAGATGTGCGCAGCTGCTGACAAAGACATCTGCAGCACTTTTATATTTGAATAGTATTACTAAATTGCATATAAAGTTTTAAATTGTGCTACCTCATCACAATTAACTGCTGGGAAACCAAGGAACAAGATGCAAATAATAATGCTCTTCTACACCTCAACAGTATTTAATATTTAATCTATCACAAGTGCATGGTTTTAATATTATTTTCAAGTATAGAAGAGCAGTGGTTTAGGACAAAGACAAATACTTGCTATGCCATCTTTGGAGATTCATTGACTTTTGTTTTTTCTGTCAGTGTGCTTAGATGACTAATGGTTCTTACCTTGTTAACACTTCTAAAAATCTGGAATAATGAAACTATATTTTAAAGGAACAAATTCTAAAAACAATACTTAGAATATAGGAGCTTAATAAGAGCAATATAATCCTAGTTTATTAACAAATATTAGGGGCCTTCAACTCATATTAACTATAAGCTCACTGAAGAAATATGATAGTCCTAGCCTGTAATAGTCATCATATTTCCTTACAAAAGTCACCAACTAAATGAAACAACATCCATACTGTAATCACTGAATAGGTGCTGATGGAGTAACTCTGATAAAGTTTTACACAGAATAAATGTCAGTCTAGGCTGGCTGATCTAACCAATTCTGATTATAATACTCTGCACACAGATTTTCCCCTCTACCATAGGATAATGGTTAGATCTCCAATTTTGTGCAGTAATTTCATACTATGATGCTATATTATTTTCTTAAAACATATAGGACTCCTAAATATTTAAACTTTATAAATTCACAAATTCATATACAAAAAAAAGCACAACAAAGAAGTCATGTGAGTTTAAGGCATACCCTAGTTGGAGTTTTTCAAACAGCCAAAGACTTACATGATAGGAAATGCCCAGGCTTGCACCTTGAAATTATATTATGAAGTTTGTTCCCTAAAAACTTTGTTCACATAGATAGTAGTTCTTTAGAGCAATTCTTGAAGACAAGAAATATCCCAAGATGATCTTACAAAATCACCTTGATTTTGATGATCTGACAGGTTCAGCTGTTTTTTTTTTCTTTTTCTGGAAAGAACTATGTCTGTAGGTTGGGTCGAATTCAAACTAAAGAGAGAATTATTGAATGTTTAACATTTTAAAGAATAACAAATGCTAAATTAGATTTGTAAAATGTATCTTTATCAGACCATATGGTTTACTTAGCATAAATACAGAAAGAATAAAAATTCTTTGTTTTGTAATCTAAGCAATCTCCTCCAGAAAGCTATCTAGATCCTGGATGTCACTGATAAAACTAAAGGGAAAATGATCAACCTTTTTTTTGTTTACCAGAACATAAAAAACTAATTAGAAATTTCTGTTTGGGGTCTTTTGCTTCTGCTATGCACAGCTGATAATGGGGAAAACACCCAGGAGGAGTCATGTCTGAAGATCAATTTTATGTGTTGTAAAATTATGCAGCTGTTAATTTTACATTAATTTTCTGCATTATTCAAGCAACTTTCAAATTAATGTAACCAATAACATTAATGGCTTTTTAAAAATGAAGTAGTAGCAATGGAATGCTAAATCTAGCAAACATCTGTATTTGATACCTATTTATTTATTGCTATCTATCAAACTACAAATATTTCTAAAATGGTTAGCACTAAGAGAAAAAATGCAAAATTTATTAACTAAATATTGGAGAACTAGATGTATGACAAATTAATATTAATTTCCTTCTCTTGCTTCCTTTTAATTTCTCCCTATATACAAATTTATTTCCCTTGTTGTTAGCTGTACACACTGATGCAAGCATTCATTGATCATAATTTTCCGTGTAGTGTACAACAAATTTTTGCAAGTGCTGAACTTGAAATTATCATTTCAGCTACCATTCAAATGGACACAAGAATGAATATCATCAATACTATAAACCCTTACGCTTCCATTGTCTTTATGCAGCTGTCTTGGACAACCATATGCACATGTCATTGCAAATCTGTAGCACACGTAAGAAATAGAGCTTGAAACAATAGTTTCTGTTTTCTTTATTTTCTCCTTTTGAGTGTTGACACTTATTTTGCAGTCACTTCTCTTTTTTCCTTTTTTTTTTTTAATGACAGCTGTATATAAAAAATAAAATCAAATAGTATGACTTTTAGAGGGAGTTGTGGATGGAGGCAAGATACAATATTGAGCCAAAACTGGAATATTAGTTACCAGAAAAAAAGAAGAAAAAATAGCTACCTGTACAGTTAGATTTTTTTTCACTAAAAGCTCCTTCATTGTCTTAAATTTCTATCATATAAGTAACAGTTTAAAAAACTTCATAAGGATACAGATAATTGTAACATCTGGAGTACTGTGTGCAGTTCTAGAGCCCCCACCACAAGAAGGATGTGGAACTGTTGGAGAGAGTCCAGAGGAGTGCCATGAAGATGATCAGAGGGCTGGAGCACCTCTGCTATGAGGACAGGCTGAGAGAGTTGAGGCTCTTCAGCCTGAAGAAGAGAAGGCATCAAGGAGACCTTATAGTAACCTTCCAATATTTGAAGGCGGCCTATAGGAGGGCTGGGGTGGGACTGTTTACAAGGTCTTGTAATGACAGGATGAGGAGTAATGGATTTAAACTGGCAGAAGGGAGATTTAAAGTGAGGGTGGTGAAACACTGGAACAGGTTGCCCAGGGAGGTTGTGGCTGCTCCCTCCCTGGATGTGTTCAAGGCCAGGTTGTATGAGGCCTTGAGTGACCTGTTTTAGTGGGAAGGTGTCCCTGCCTGTGGCAGGGGTGTTGGAACAGGATGATCTTTGAGGTCTCTTCCAACCTAAACCATTGATTCTATGATTTCTGCAGCATAGTGAATGAGTCAAATTACAGTTATGGTAAGCAGCAGCCTATCTGGCTTCCTATAAGATTTTGCTTTTACTCATCATTCCTCATCTCTAACTTATATTTTTTAATAGATTAAGTTTTTCATGCATTTTGACTAGGCTGTAATATTTATCACTGAGTTATAATATTTATGCTAGCAGTAAAGTATAGATAGATGGTCTCCTGTAAGTCTGATCCTCATGATCAGCATAAATGCTGTTGTATTCTAGTTTACGGTGTGATTTAAAAAACAAACAGAAAAAAAGCTCCACAAAAACAAATAAGCAAAACCCTAACACAGAAAAACAGCATAATGAATCTGAGAATTCAAACAGAAATTGAATTTTAGTTGCTTTGTATTTTAGTTAATTGAAGCAGCTGCAAGTGTTATAATTGTAAGGGTTTTTTCTGAACAGATACACATTTTTTTTCCTACTTTGGAGCTTTAGCATATATAAATTGTTTCCCATTCTTACAGCTTTTCAGTAATCTATACAGCTTCAGAAAGATTCCCTGAAGTTTGTATGACAGTATTTACAAGTAGGCTTCTTCTACTTTTGTAATGAAAAGCAATCTTAACTTTAGTTTTCCTTTTAATATGTGAACCATTTTTCAGGGGGAATTATCATTTAATTCTTTTGCTTTCTACTCACTACTTTATTTCAGTTGTAAGTCATCAGTGCATTTGGCAATTCTACAGCTAGTTTCTCAGTCTTGGTAATTTATGTAGATTAGAAGCAATAAAGATCTGAGAACTGACTCCCCTGTGACCCTTTTCAACACTTTACTTTCTAATCACTTTACTTTAATCAGTTCTTTATCTCTTCCCATGTTTAACCTGAATCTTTCTTGCTTTCAGTTTAAGATGAAGACTATCATTTGAGAAATTATCAAAGGTTTTATGTAAATCCAAATTATGGTGCTTGTACTATTATTATCAATTTTACTCCTAATCTTCTCAAAAATAAAAAGTGGATGGTTGTCAAGATCTTAATTTCCTCAGATGTCCTGTGATGGTAAATCGTATTTGTTAAATCGTATTTGTTTTAAATTATTGACAATTATTTAAGGCTTATTTTTTAACATATCTAATTCTATTTTAGGTGAATTCTCTCTGCTTGTTTCCTTTCTATGCCATGACGTGTCAGTCTATTTGTACACTCACATACATATATTGGCTGTATTGGGACAGGCAGAGTGATGAGTAGATGACTAGCAGCATTTCATTTGTGGTTTCAGTATGTACAAAGCAAATTAACACAGAAATGTTAGGGATTGAAAGGGAGCTATGTGTCTTTGGTCCTAAAAGATTGGATAACACAGATTATTTAGTAAGTAAATCACTGTAATTTAAGAAGCGCATGTAAGGAAAAAAAATCATGCTTAAAATAAATAATTTGTCTGCAGAAACTGAGAAAGTGAAAGAGCAAAAGAAATATTTTAGGTAGACTGATTGTTTAGCACAATTCTGTAAAAGCAGAAAAATGAAATAGCTCTGGAGAATAACTAAATTGATTCCTCTTCTTTACTCCTGATTGAGACATACACACTACACTTTTTTTCCTTAGTAAGATAATATATACAACTACCACTCTGTTTATTTGCCTCTCTTAATTTTAGGCAGATAGTAAGGACATTCCAGATGTTCATATATTTGCCTTATTGAACTTTGAATGTAAATCATCTTCTGCTGAGCCCAAAACTGTTGCCTGAAGATATTAATATAATAATATGTCCTATGAATAGTCTTTTTCATTTCCAAAACATATTCCAGACATATTCCTTTTTAGAATAATACCTGACAGAATACCTGTCATTTATAATCGAGAAAATTTGTCAGAAATATTAGAAATCTTATGTGAAAACAGTGAAAAAATAAAGAGCTACATCTAAATATGTATCCAGACTTTTCACTCTGGTGGCTAGCATCTAATCTATCAAAAAAGAATCCTTCTGTCAGCAGCTATTACAATAAGTTGACTGTAATTAGTTCTGAGTGAGTCAGATTTGCAATCTTAATCTCACTGTTAGTATAAAAGAAATAGAAATAGCAATGATCAAAATTATAGCAGTTTCTTTGATAAGCTATGGATAAAATTGAAGATTTTTTTTCTTATTTTGATTACAAGTAAAATTAAATGCAACAATGGACATGTTAAGTATTCAGGGTAGATGATAAATTCAAAGTTAAAAATTAAAATGCAATAAAATTAATACAAATTTGTTTAAGTTTTAGAAATCACCAAGAAACAATTAGAATTGAGGTATATACAATGAAAAGACCCATTGAGGCAAATATATGTTGAATTAAGGACACCACCAGCATTCAGGTTTTACCATCTCACCATCACCTACCTAGACCACCCCTGTGCAAAAAAATAACAAATCCCCCACTGAACTACATGTGTAATGAAACTCTATTTCAATACCTGTCATTAAACAGAATATTATATTTCATCTGTAGAGATGTCCAAGTTCCTTGATGTTTACTGAGGCATGACAGAAAATCTGCATTCTAAAATACATTATTAGGCTTTGCATTTTGCAGTATGTAGAATCTGAGAAGAGTAATATAAATTCAGAGATTCTAAAATAACACTTGAACAACTCATCAAAATACCTAAAGAATTCTAGAAGAATTGGGTAGTGTTTTGGAAAAGTCTTTTTGTCCACTATGCTCTGATACAGTTTACAGTGAGCAGCTACCATGGTAAAATACTTAATTTAGCAATTTTCAGATCTACAATGGCCCTCAATTCTATGAGCATTTTTTTCAAAAGAACAATTTTAGAATGTTTGCCACCCATAATTGTAGCTGTCAATCATTTTAGATAATTTAGATGTGTCAAGTGACTTTCTGTTTACCTAGCAACACATGCATGTGTAACACATGTGCTTAGGTTTGGAATAGTCATATTTCGTTGAAGTGAGAATGACAAATGATTAGTCAGTATTTATAAAATAAATCCTTTCTCTTGGTGGTGGTTCGGGAGTTACCTGCTCTCCCCCCTCCACACACTTTGAAATAACCCAGGCTAGGACTCAGTCATCTGGAAGTTAAGCAATGAAGCTTTATATTTACAGCTTTGCACAATATACAAAACAGATATTTACAATGTATAACAAATATTTACACATATATACAGTAAAAAGGTAATACAGAAACACCATATCACCAGAGACGATCAAAATCCCTAAGAGGAGTTTCTAACCACCTCTACCACCTTTCCCCTTTCCCCAATCTTATCTCACCATCTGTTTATGCAGCAGACAGGTGAACATAGATTGGCTAGGGGTATTAGCAGTGGGAAAGAAGTTAGTGAAATCATTCAGATTCTGCTTGAGAGGCAGGGAGAAAGAACCATGCAGGAGCCACAGCCCAAAGCAGTCTGAAGCAGTCTCAAAACCGTCTGACTTATCTATGTTTGGGTTACAACAAACAATTTTTTTTTTCCTCTCAGTAAAGCTATGAGTGAAGTAGCATCATCAGTGTTTTCCTTTCTCAGCCTATAGTCTAATTTCTCATTCAAATCCTCTAATTAGTTCAAACCAGCACACTGTTGCTACAAAATAAAGCCAAATACCTCCAAATGGAAGAACATCAATGGCAGTACTAAACAATGAGTAAATGACACAGCAGGAAAAAAGTAAAAAAGAAATGCCATTGAGCATATAGAAAAGACAGCTATTATTAAACAGACATTCCTCCTTTTTAATTGGAAAAATACCCCTAAAAATGTGAGTTTCACAGGTCATCTCTTTTTCACTGTATGCTTACATGATTTTCTATTTACTATCCTTCAGATTTTAATGCATTATTTTAGTGCTCCCTCTCTGGAGAGAAGGTCTTTGTTTCCAACTGAGAATATACATGGCTATCTACTCTCCAGTCCCATAAATAAGCAATTATCTACTCAGAAGCCATTTCAAATGATCTTTGCTTACAGAAGAATTTGTAAGGCTAAAGGCTGGCTGATTTTGATCAATAAAATCAATGGTGTTTTTAACAGCGAACTTTTAACTTCATGAAATATACGGCCTGTGAATTCCCATATTTGCTTCTGTTTTCATGCATTTTTTTAAGGTTTACAATACTTACATTGTTGCCTAATTGTTGTTACTTGATCCACTTGGGAATAAATATGGAAATCCTCAATATGATGCTTCTCCACTGAACTAAAACACCCAGCTTTATTGTTTGTATATATTTGAAGATTCAGTATAATATTTTCCAATTTTTTAGTTCTAAGTAGTAAGTAAGTATGTTACTGCATTAAAAATGGTAACAAATATGCAAATAATAAATAAAAAGAGGGAACAAAAGAAATTTTAGTTAGTGAATGGGTTGTAGTGCTGAATGTTCTTCTGGTGAAATACGGTTTTCAAGATTTCTGAATAGAAGTGGGAATCTGGAACATATCTTTTTAGGACATTCCAATTAGTACTGCAGTGGTTTATGTGAAACAAAATGTTTTTTTTTCTGCTTCATATTTTTCCTGTATTTCTCAGTGTTTCACGTTATCAAGGCTGACATACAGAGGAGTTTTATGAATCAATATCTTTGTAAAACCCATTTTTACTACAGTTTTTTTTTTTAATTAAATGGATACTAACTTATTTATTAAAAGAAGTTTTCAATATAAAATATATCTAACTGCTATTTCATTTGTTTTATTCTAGATTTCTAAAGGCATGATGATTTGTACAAGTGGTTTTAATTAGTATAGGTGCCCTGGTTTTGCTAGGACAGGATCCCAGGTCAGTCATGGGCTGCAGGTTGTTATCTCTGTGTGAGCCAAGACATCTCACTCTACAGCTGTATCCCATACCATAATCATCACACAGTATAGAAGAGGAATTTTGCTGAGGAATGGAGAGCTTCCTGATAAAGTTCCTTGCTTTGACTTTTCTTTTTGAGTATTCCCTTGCTGGATATTATGATTGCTTTTCTTTTGCTGGGATGAGTGTAGCGTTATGTATCTTATATTGGCATTAGCATTACATAGACTACTTTATTAAATCTGGTTTGGTTTTATTTCAACCTGTGGGATTTCTCTCCTTTTCCTGGTTCTCCTCCTCTGCTGGAGAGAGGTCATGAAATTATAGAGTAACTGCTAGAGTTTAGCCCCAGGCATGGGCTAAATGTCAACAGTAGGAAATAAACAAAAAACTTTCCTTTTTATCTTCTTCTTGTTTTGTTTGGTTGGGGTTTGGGTTGCGGTTTTTTTTCTTGTCCTTCCTTGTGCTTTATCTCTCAAGTAGTTAATATTTTTCTGCTGTGAAACTCTAGGAGCACCATGAGTAAAAGCTGTGTTAGTGGCAGCAATGAAACAAGCACTCTTTTTGCCAACAGGTTCCAGAAATTATGCTTTCAGGACAGAGTGCAACATTGCTATCATACACATATGCAATTTTGGGGGTATTATTTCCTGTTTGCTCATGGAAGACAAAAGGATATTTTCAGTTACAAGTCCAGTGGTTTTCCAGTGATGAAAATAAATGAAAAACTGAAGTGAGACAGTAAATTTGATGTGCTCTTATCAAAAAAGCTGCATTTATGAGCCTTCCACTCTATCGGGATATCCATCCAAATGCTACAACCTAACAGGAAATAGAGCTAGATTTCTAAGAAATATGTGTTCTGTGATTATTTGAGTCATGAAAAGAATGAGAAATAAATTGAATTTATCTTTCCAGAACTTTAGGACTACATTCTTTTTTCTTGTTTCCAAGTTTTTAAGTTAAGATTAACTTGTCTGATGCAGAAAATCTAAAACTTCTTTTAAGTGGAGCACTAAATATCAAATATGAATGATTAGTATATATATGTCTTAGGTCTTCTTTTATATGCGCCATATGCTAAGTTGTATACAATGTTTTTAGACATTGTCGTAGGACTCTTGAGTCAGAAATCTGTTGTCTGATTGGAGAAATTAGAGCCGGTCTTTATCTGTCCGAATTTGAAGCATAGGCACTAAACAGAAGATGGTGGATTAATAGAGAGGGGATGAGGTACAACAAATTGTCAGGCAATGAAACTTTCTGTAGGTACTACATAAAACAAGTACTGAAATATGCTTAGACTAATGAAGATGTTTTGCTTGTAAATAAAAAAAAAAAAAAAGAGCAGCACGTAGGAGCTACATAATCACACTGAGTGTAATTTCTTTTAATTTTTTTTTTTTCAATTCTAGGAGCATACCGTATCTCTTAAACCCTGCTGTTTACTTGATGAGAATCATAGAGATGCGCTGAGAGGAACATAATTAACATTAATCTATATATATTTAACTAACTAATGAAAGCGATCTACTTTAGCTTTGCATTCTGAGATACCACTAAAAATGCCTTATCTTCTTTATAACAGGTAAATATTCCATTTCAGTAGACTGACAAAAGAAGCTGTAAAATACTTCAAAGGTAAGGACTTCCTTTAAAATAGTACTTCAAAAGATCACTCCTTCTGGTTTATCAGAAAAGAAAATGGAGAATGGTCTGACTGACTGGCTGGTAGCAGAGAATTACAGATGACATTAATCAGCATAAACTTCCTGTTAAAGAAGTTGTGTTTACCTATAAAAGACAGATTTTCAGATTTCTCTTCTTAGAAAGGATAAATTTAATTTGATAAATGCAAAATAAAAGCTTAATGTGTGGAAATATTAAAATCTTGGGTTTTTTATAACTTTGTGCAATATTCAAGGAATAATGTTAAAATACTGGAAAGTTTCACATGGTTAGGACAGGATACTTCTTTTTAATGTGAAAACCTGCTACACTTACTTTTTACTGATATGACTTTCTTCCATTCTTTAAAGAAATAGAAGTTTCAACATTTAACCAAATTCTGATAGCTCTTTGGTTCTAGAATACACTATTTTTTACTTTCAGTTAGAGGAATTACACTGCGGTGTACTGTGCCCAGACTCTTCTTTTGTTCTTCAGCTACCTCTCTTGTAGCAATAGTTGATTGTAGACTTTGTTGTGTGTTCTAAACTTGGATTTGGTATCTAATAAGAAATCAAGAGGAATAATATATAATTAAAATAAATATGTATCTTCTTCTTACTATAACACTGAGAACTTTAAAACCTCATGTTATTTAGGCATATGTTTTAATGCACACACTGACATAAATGGGAGGTCCTATGTTAATATTTAACTCTACATTTCACCATTGTCTTTTTCAAAAATCCATAATTACCCCAACTTCCTAAAACACGGTTTCTGAATCTTTTTGGGTATAGTCCTTTTTCCTTTGTGTACATGAAATAGAGGGAAGTTCTGAAAAACTTTCACAAGTTTCTGGGGATTGTGCCAGATGTGATCTGAGTATTGGACTTCTTATGGAACAAAAGCATGTAGGTGGAGATTTTCTCAAGAGAAAATGCTAGTGGTCAGGGTGGAACATCTATTCTGAGTAGAAAAAGCTCGAGGCTAATCTTGGAAATGGCAGTATTCCCAGAAAGGGATCTGGTAGACCAAGAACTGCAAGCCTGGTCTTTTGTCTCAGAATGTCTCAAATATTTAGCTTTTAGCTAATATGGCTTCACCTTTCTGGGTGTTTGGGTTTTTTTCTCAGACTTCCATTTAAAAAAAAAAAAAAATTCCATTGATTGAAATCTTGTGAGATACGGGAAAACAATCTCATTATAGCTCAGTCTGCAACCTAACCCTTGCTGTATTCTTTCATGTGCACCTGCAATGCTTGGATTTACCAGGAAACTCCCAATTTTCATTAGTTTTCATACTTTGAAAATTCTGAAGGAAATCATTACACAAAGGCTGACTTTTTTTTTTTTTTATGTGTCTAGATGCATTGCCAAGTCTGTTCCATTTTTCAATTTTTCTTTTCAGGTTTTGTCTTTACATAGTAGCAAATTACCTCAATAATTTTCCTTTCTCAAGTACCTCAGCCTTTAATCATGTAAAGATTTAGAAAGTGAAAACTCTTCAGTGAAAGCAGGAAAATAAAACAAACTTGGAAATGAGAAATATGGGACAATCACTAAAAAAACAACCAGTAAAATAGAGAAGAGCGAGGAGGGAAAAATGAGGGTGCCATTCTCCAAGGTCTTATTTGAATGCCACTGATGATGCCCAGGAGGAACATCACTAAAGGACATAAAGTATCAGAATGAGAAAATACATGCCACATTTCTGACAGGTACAGCTAACTATGAAAAGGCAAAAGGCCCTATTCAGCATAGAAGGTGAAGGGAAGAATAAAAGTAATGACATTACAATCTCTTGAGAAGCCTTGTTTTGTTTATTAAATAAGCCACTCTAGTAAGATAAGTAAGAAGAACTGCTTAGTCTGGCAGTCTTAATTGATGCTGTCCAGGGAGTTTATTGTTATGTATTACTCTTTTTGTCCTTTCATGTAAAGATGTCAGCACATTGTACCTGACAAGACATATTGCATATTATAAATTATTCTAATTGGGATAAAAAAATTGCCATCAATTCTTGCTACCTTGTATATCTCAGGCATGATTGTAATTTATACATAATATTAATTCTGAAGTATCAGACTTCTTTTAATGCTGTTTCTTGGAATCCTCAGATGAAAAGCAGTTTTAAGTCCATCCAGTAAAGTTTTGACACCTAGGGATATTTCCCCATACAAACATAATGAACATGTGTATGCAACATTGTATGTGACAGGAAATGCAGACAAGATAAAAGGCAATGAAGTTTTCAAGACTGATATTAGGTGTTTAAAAGTGTTAAACACAATCTTGCTCTCTTCTTTGAGCAAGGCTGGTATTGGCGGCAGGGCTATACACCTAACTAAGGGACAGGAAAGAGCAAGTATCACTTTATTCTCTCTTTAGTATTATGTCATGAGTGTATGGAATGCAAACATAGTCATGCTATGTAATATAAAAGTGGTTATACCAACTTGTTTCTTTCCCCTTTCTTCTGTAATTCTGCAGTTTTACAGAAATTTTAAAGCAAAATAGTGCATTTCATTGCAGTGATGCTATTTTAATCCTGTGAACAGTTGCTTTCAAATAAGGTAACTCCCTGTCCTTATGAATTCCTTCAGTGAAGGAATTCCATAGTGAAGCAGTTTGTAGACTTTTCAATATATAAAACATGACGGAGGGTGTGTGTGGGGGGAAGTAGTGGACATTTTTCTGAATTTCCGTAAACTGAAGGATAATAAGTACTAATTTAAGTCTGCAAACCTCTCTATACTGAACAATTCAAGTATTTCTCTTCCAGGTAAAATATGATGGAAGTGTGTTGAAAGCAAATATTCTAAATAGTTGTTCCTGACACAGCTTATTGCCTAAGTTTTTTCTGCCTAAAGACATAAATATTAAGCACTAGAGCATTTCAATTACTTGTTGTTTAATGCCTACGCTTTCAGAAGAATTATGTGTTCAAGCGTATACCATCCGTTTTGTTTAAAACCTCATTTGCCAAGAAGGTATGTTTGTAACAGGAAAAAAATACAGTTCCCACCACTGCTGTTTTTAATTGCATGACCAATTCTTTAAGACAGAAATAGCTGTTCTGTTGGGAAAGAGATAAAGGATCTGTGGTTTACTAAATAAGCATATCTTGACTTTTCAAAAGACTGAAGCAACTTGGGAGCCTAGTTTCAAGAAAAATCAATGTGAGTTAGAAGATTATGTCAGTTAGCAGACAAGATGACTAAACCTTGTTATTGTTTCTTCAGAAAGCAGAGCTGAGGTTACCGTTTTTTGAAATGTAACAGATTATTTCTCCTTCAAGGGCACAATTAATATGCATTCTATATTGTACTATATAATCCTCTAACTGACTGTATCAAGATCCTTGCAAATTGTATTAGTAACTGTTAGATGTTTTTAGTGTATTACAAGATCCCCTTTTATATCTATTTTTTTGCAAGCAGAATATGAGATATAAACAAAAATGCTGGAGGACTCAAGTTTAATTCCCTTTCTGTGTCAAAGAAAACATAATTTTTTCCACCCAGTAAGGTGCATAGTCATTATTAGTGAGTTATGCTGGGCAACAGTAATTTCTTCCTGTCCTATTGGATCTGACTTCCAGACATGTTAAACAAAAGAATGAATTGTTTTGGGTTCACTGGTTAAATTTGAAGAAGAAAGATCAGGTCTACTGCCATAGAATCATAGAATCATATTGTCAGTGAGGGTTGGAAGGGACCACAAGGACACCCTACCCTAGATTAGGCTGGACAGAGCCTCATCCAGCCTGGCCTTAAACACCTCCAGGGATGTGGCCCCAACCACTCTCCTGGTCAACCCATTCCAGGGTCTCACCACTCTCATGCTGAACAACTTCCTCCTCACATGCAGTCTGAATCTCCCCACCTCCAGCTTTGCTCTATTCTCCCTAGTCCTGTCACTATCTGAGAGCCTAAAAAGTCCCTCCCCAGCTTTTCTGTAGGTCCCCTTCAGATATTGGAAGGCTACAATAAGGTCAGCCTAAAAAGTAGGTATGGATTCAATATGTAGTTTGTGAAATACGCACAAAATTGCAAGAAGATTCACTAGTTAGAAAAGCAATGTGGGATTTCCCTTTACCTGCCTTTGACCTATTCTAAAAGTCCAGATTTATGAAAAATCAATTGCTTTCCTTTTGTTCTGTCCTTACGTGCAGCTACTATTTGATCTACTGTCATCAGTTTATCAGTTGAATTGTTTTATCCTGATTGAGGCAGAGAGGAGACATATTTGGGTTTTGTTTGCTCCTGTTTTCTGAACTTCAGACAGTCTAGCATCATGCTAACACTGAGAACTCTATGAAAATTTGTAAATATTGTCTCATTCCTTATATGTGTGCAGTGGTTTAAGCACATACCTGCCCCCCCCCCCGCCCCTTTTGAAATAAACCCCAACTAGAACTCAGGACACTGGAAGTTAATAAATGAAGCTTTATATTTACAGCAATGCACAATATACAAGCAAATATTTACAAGATATTACAGATATTTACAGATATATACAATGAAAAGTTAATACAGAAACACCACAGCCCTCCCAGAGACCCAGTTCCCCAAGAGGGGTAACCAACCACCCCCTACCACCTTTCCCCCCTTCCCCACTCTTATCTCACCACCTGTTGATGCTGTAGATAAGCGGAGGTAGATCGGCCAGAGGGATTAGTAGCAGGAAAGTAGTTAGTAGAATTACTGAGAATTAGCTGCCAAGGCAAAGACAAAGGAGACCATGCAAGAAAAGTAGCCACAGCCAGAGTGGTCAGAAACCGACTGATACCTAGATGTTTTGGTACAATTCTTAAAAACAACTTTTTTTTCTCTTTCTCAGTAAAGGTCTGGGTGAAGTGACATAATGTGTTTTTCTCTCTCAGCCAATAATCTAATTTCTCACTCAAATTCTCCAATTAGTTCAAACCAGTACAATGTGACATAAGGCTTCTTAGTATGAATATTGTTTCTTTTGATTTATTTTTTAGAACAGGAATGAATCTCAAGTCTTCTGCTACTTTATCTTATGGGGGATTTGGGAACTTTTGGGGGCATTTTGACCATCTGTTTCTGTCAAGTTAGTCTCATCATCTCAATTTATAGAAATATTCTAATTATATTCAGATTTAAAAAAAAACCAACAACAAAAAAACTATGGGTACTGTTCTGGTGACCTCACTTGCCTAATAGGAAGAAAAAACAGGAATGTATTCTGACTTTTAATGTTTTCATTTGTCATGCCATTGGAAAGATTAAATTTCTGCAATGCACTGGGAAAGAACAAGCAGCAGTCTCTGTCATAGAGACTGGTCTCTTCTTGGGGTTTTGCTTCATGTCTCAGTATATTTACAATCACTGTCCCTGCTGTCTTTGGGATTCAGGATGTGTATGTATTTTCATGTAGTCTTGTCTGAATCTTATTGTGTACCTGAGTTCCAGCAAGAATTATAGAACAGATTGGTTTGGGAATTGCTATATATTCAAAGAATAACAGAAGGTTGAAAAGGGACCTCCAGAGACAGAGTGCAACCCCCCTGCCAAGGCAGGATCACCTATATGTACAGGAATGCATCCAGGCTGGTTTTGAAAGTCTCCAAAGAAGGAAATTCCACAACCTCTCTGGGCAGCCTCTTTCAGTGGTCTGTCACCCTCACTGTAAAGAAGTTTCTCCTCATGCTGAGGTGAAACCCTCTCTGTTCCAGTTTGTACGCATTGCTCCTTGCCTTATTGCTGTGGACCACTGAGAAAAGATCGGCCTCATCCAGTTGACATCCATCCCTCAGATATTTCATAGAATCATAGAATGTCAGGGGCTGGAAGGGACCAGCCCACCTGCCAGAGCAGGATCACCTAGAGCAGATCACAATGGAACACATCCAGATGGTTCTTGAATATCTCCAGAGAGGGAGACTCTGCAGCCTCCCTCACTAGCCAGTTCCAGTGCTCTGTCACCCTCACAGTGAAAAAATTCCTCCTTAGGTTCATGTGGAACCTCCTGTGCCTCAACTTCCACCTATCGCCCCTTGTCCTGTGACTGGGCATCACTGAGAAGAGGCTGGCTCCATCCTCCTGGCACTCACCCTTTACATATTTATAAACATGAATGTGGTCACCCCTTAGTCATCTCCTCTCCATGCTAAAAATCCCCAGCTCCCTCAGTCTGTCTTTGTAAGGAAAATGTTTGACTTCCCTGATAATTTTTGTGGTTCTGCGTTGGACTCTCTCAAGCAGCTCTCTGTCCTTCTTGAACTGGGAGGCCCAGAACTGGACACAATACTGTGGCTGACTGTCTGAGTGGGCCTTCCAGCAAATATCTGGGTAATTAAAATCACCCATGAGAACGAGGCCTGTGATTGAGAGGCAGCTGCCAGGTGTCTATAGAAGGCCTCATCAGCTTCCTCATCCTGACCAGGTGGCCTGTAATAAGCACCCACAACTGTATCAGCCCTGATAGCCTACCCCTTGATTCATACTCTCAAACTCTCTATTTGCCCCTCATCCTCCCCTGGGCAGAACTCAGTACATTCTATTTGATTCTTCACATAGAGAGCAACTCCACCACCTTGCTTTGTTGACCTGTCTTTCTTAAAGAGGACACAGCCATCAATGATCACGTTCCAGTTGTGTGCTATCTCTCCAGGTCTCCATAATTGCTGCTAGATGACAACCCCCTGAGCGCACCTGGACTTCTAACTCCTCCTGTTTATTCCCCATGCTACATGCATTGGTGTACAGGCATTTCAGGGATCAAGCTGAGCTTGCCAAGTTTACCCTGATGGAGTGGGAGACTCTGTGAGACTCTGGCTGTGTTCCTGTCATAGTGCTGGGCAATGGGCTGAAGGCCCTTGCTAGTCCGCAATCCAACCAGCCATGGTGTGCCATCCCCCAGCTTGTCAAGAGGAGCCCTCATTACACCCTCATTCTCCTCTCTGGAGTGCCTGGTTTCATCCCCACCCCTCTTCAAATCTAGTTTAAAGCCATCTGAATAAGCCCTGCCAACTTATGGGCTAGAATACTTTTGCCCTTTATAGATAAGTGGGGCCCATTTGGGTCTAGCAGGCTAGGTGCTGTGAGAGTTGCCCCATGATCAAAGAACCCGAAATTCTGCTGGTGACACCTGCCCTCGAGCCATTTATTGACAACATGGGTCCTCCTGTTCCTTTCAGTAGTCATCCCTTCCACTGGAGGAACTGAGCAGAACACCAGCTACACTCCTACTGTCAATTAAATGACCCAGAGCCTTGAATTCCTTTTTAATTACCTTAGCACCCTTCTTGTCAGCCTCATCACTGCCAGCCTGGATAACCAGCAGTGGATAATAGTCAGTAGCCTGAATTAGCTTAGGTAGCCTCCTCTTGATGTCCCATACCCAGGCCCCAGGAAGGCAGCAAACCTCCCTGTGGGATGGGTCCAGTTGACACACAGGACCCTCTGTTCCCCTTAGAAGGGAGTCATCTACTACTAGTATCCTCCTTTTCTTTTTAGTACCAGAGGTTGTGATCTTCCCGATAGATGAAGTGTGATTGGAAGACTGCAGATGGATTGTTTTCCTCAATCTTCTCTTCCTGCCCTTCCGGATCCAGGGCCTCATGAATATTCTGAAGTACACACTGATGAGATCTCCTCTCATTCTTCTCTTCTCCAGACTAAACAGTCACAGGTCTCTCAGTCTCTCTCTGTATGGGAGATGCTCAAGTCACCCAGGAGAAAAAAAAAGCATAAAATCACCTGGCCCTTTAATAATTTTTTCACTGAAAAGGGTTGTCAAGCTCTGGAACAAGCTGCCCAGGGAGGTATTCAAAAGATGTGTATAGATGACATGTGGAGATATGGTTTAGTGGTGAACTTGGCAGTGTTAGGTTTGCAGATGGACTATATAATCTCAAGCATCTTTTCTAACATAATTAGTTAGTCAGAAGTGGGATTCCTATTAAATCCCACTGAATCAGGAAACTCGGAGAGGGAATTCTCTAGCCTCTCATACAGAGGATCTGTATGACTTCCTTTCTGATCCTTCCCATCTCCTCTGTCCTTCCCAGCTGGAGGTGTACAAGATCTCAAAATTTTCAGTACAAATTTCCCCCCTTGGCCGTTCCTGTACAGTGAGGGATCCTGTTTGAAATGCTCTATTCTGCACAGTTGCAAGTGTGTCTTAGAGCTTTCTATTGTTCCACAATCCCACCTTCTGGTATGCAATTTTAAGATGTCATATAATTGTTAGCACATAAATCTGGAGAAAAATGACTGTTTTGAGTTGTTACACAATTTGTGGACTGTATCTGTCAGTAACATAAACAGACTCAACAATATATCAGGAATATATGGCAAGCTATGTTTATTTTATGACATATGATTTAACAGTCTGTGGACTCATTTAGTGGTGTTGCACTCTTCCACCTGGAAAAAAAGAAAAGTATTTATATTATTGTTGGCTACTGCTGTGATCCAGTTCAGGTGATTTAAGGGGATAGAATAATATACATAACCAACATTTATTTCTGGCACTCTCACAAATGGAAATGAGAGTTGCTGTTGCTAAAGTAGCAAGGTATGTAACTAGATACTGCTTAATAACATAGGTAATGAAGCATCTGAAGCTTGCTTAGCTGCATTTCAAAACCTCTACATTTTCCAATTTATTTCCTGAACTCCTTTTTTAAGAAGTAATCCCTTCCTTGCAGCTCCAGTTGTGAGTAGATAAATCGGTCAAGAGAGGGTTCATATGTGTGCCTGAGATTTTTTTGTTTTCAGTTTTTGACATGTCATTTGTACCATGTATTTCAATTGAGTAAAACAAATCAAAGCTGAAAACAAGCTGGCTTTGCTCTCTTGTGTGGTCAGTACCTGGAGGTCCTCTTTTCAGAGTTCTGTATCTCTCATTCACTGATTGTAGTGAGATTTTGCATAGACACTGTGTAAGCTGTCAGGAGTGTCTGGCAACAAGAAATAGAGCCATTGCACATAGTTAAACAGGAAATAAAAAGCAAAGGGAAACTTCAGTCTTTCTCTCCAAAAGGATTTTCATGTTCCGTATATAGCATGTAGTCCTCAACATACTGCCTAAATATGAGGTTTAGTCTAGCATTTTCCTGTTGGTTTATCTCCCTCCTTTCTCCGCCTCACAAGATTCTAATTCAGTAACACACACACACATACAAAATGGTACTATCAATCATTCTCACTTCTGAAGCAGTCTTTCATACCTCCTGGTATCCCAGACATATTACTTTGAAATCAATATTGGGGTCTGAGATTTGGTTATCAAAGTGCCTATAAAATTGTGTTTCATTATAGTTTACTTCTGCAAAGGACTAATCTCTCTTGATGTATGGCATGGTGGTTCCTTCAAATAACTAATGGAAAATGTTGTACATAACATCATGTTTTTATCAATCTTGGTATTTTAATGAATATATTTTGATCTTATGATCTTCAGGCTCTACTAGCTATTAGTTTTTTGTAGTGGGTTTGCAGTGATCTGCCCCCCCACCTTTTTAAATCCCACCTAAAACTCAGAAAAACACACTGGAAGTTAATAAATGAAGCTTTATATTTACAGCAGTACAAATATACAAGCAAATATTTACAAGATATAACAGATATTTACAGAAATATACAGTAAAAAGGGTAATACACACCACACCCCTCCCAGAGACCAAAATCCCCAAGAGAGTACAACCAAACCCCCCTACCACCTTTCCCCCCTTCCCCCAGCTTTATCTTACCACTTGATAATGCTGCAGATAAGCTGAAGATCAGGGAGATTAATGATAGGAGAAGAAATTAGTCGTTTTAGTGATTGAACTCTGAATTAGTTTGAAGGCAGAGAGACAAAGGAAAAAAGCTGCCGGAGCCAGCACAGACCCAAGCCAGACTGGCCCTCTGCAAGCACACTGGCTATCTCATGTTTTGAGAACCTTTCTCAAAACAACTTTTTGTCTGTCTCAGTGAAACACGGTGAAGTGACACTGTATGTTTAACTCTCTCTCAGCCAATAGTCTAATTTCTCAGTCAAATTCTCCAATTAGCTCAAACCAACACATTTTTATACAAATTTATTTTCATTGATAAAATCCTATTATCACATGCATAGCATAAAGATCACTTATTTCCAGAAGCCTGTACAGAGTGAAGGCATAGTTTGACTTTTGTCATTGACTTCCTCCAGATTTTGCACTATTTATGTTCCTATTATTATCTTTAGCATTAAAATCATAAGCTTATCACAGCTGACATGTTTTCAGGCAAGTTGATATTTTTTTCCCCTACTTCTACACCTAGGCTTTGTCCAAAAGCTGATACTTAGAATCGTAGAATCAGTCAGGGTGGGAAGGGACCACAAGGATCATCTAGTTCCAACCCCCTGCCATGGGCAGGGACACCCTACCTTAGACCAGGCTGGACAGAGCCTCATCCAGCCCTGGCCTTAAACACCTCCAGGGATGTGGCCCCAACAACCCCCCATGTCAACCCATTCCAGGGTCTCACCACTCTCATGCTGAACAACTTCCTCCTCACATCCAGTGTGAATCTCCCCACCTCCACCTTTGTTCCATTCCCCTAGTCCTATCACTATCTGAGAGCCTAAAAAGTGCCTCCCCAGTTTTTCTGTAGGCCCCCTTCAGATATTGGAAGGCCACAATAGTGTCACCTTGGAACCTCCTCTTCTCCAGACTGAACAACCCAAACTCTTTCAGTCTGTCCTCATAGCACAGGTGCTCCAACTCTCTGATCATCCTCATGGTCTTTCTCTGGACACGCTCTAGCATGTCCACATCCCTCTTGTAATAGGGGCTCCAAAACTGGACACAGTACCCCAGGTGGGGTCTTACCAGGGTGGAATAAAGGGAGAGAATCACCTCCCTCGACCTGCTGGCCACACTTCTGAAGCAGCCCAGGATCTGGTTGACTCTCTGAGCTGCTAGTGCACACTGCCAGCTGATGCTGAGCACCCCCAAGTCTTTCTCCTCAGGGCTGCTCTCCAGCCACTCACTGCCCAGCCTGTATTTGTGCTTGGGATTGCCTCAACCCAGATGCAGGACCTTGCACTTGGCCTTGTTGAACCTCATGATGTTGACTTCTTTCCTTATAAAAGTTGTCTCTGACAACATCACAACCAGTCTCCTAAAACTATGTTGTGTGAGTTCTCCATCAGACTTCTGTACTAAACCTGCTGCAGCTTGTGTGAGGTCAAAAGAGCACACTCTATGCAAAGCAGAGCATTTATTAGCTATACAAGTCTTAAACGTGTTCAAGTCATTACTTAGACTACTAAAGAACTTTCTCTGTCCCTTTCTCTGGTGCTATGTTCACCATTTCAGGACTCCCCAGGCCAGTAACTTCAGCCTGAGAGGAAAGGCTGTCCCCATTCCAAGTCCTCCAGCAGGAGAAGACTCATGTTCTTATTAGGGAGGTTACTTCCCTCAAGCAGGTGTAATGTTATGATTTTTGTCAGGGTCTGCTTGAAGGTGTCATCTTTTTGTTAGCATATGCTGCACCTTGTTCTTCGGGCATTAGTTTGCAATGTTCTCTGTATGTGCACAGTGTATTTACATGAGATCTTGCTCTCTGTTAGCCTTCAAACTGTTTTTCTTTTCTCCCAAGGCTTTATTTCCTTAACCAGTAATTGACTATGAGTTGTCTGCAACCATCTGGTATCAGTCTTCGCCTCTATTTCAAGGCCTCTGCTATCATCCCGTGTCTGTATTCCTTAAGCCAGTATTTTGATTGTCTGTTGTAGGATCATGCAGTTCTGCTGTGGCTAAATTTGATAGGTTGAACTTCTTCATAAAACTGTCTTACTCTGTGACCCTTTAGTTATGTGAGTTTTGACTTTCACTGACTATTTTACACATTTCTGAATTATCACTTCTTTGGAACATGCCCCTGAGAAATGTGGTTAAATAAAATCTGGTCATGCTTTTTTGGAAGGTTCATGTCATCACAAGGCATTTAAGTTCCATGTTAACAAAGGAATAATCTTTTCAGCTAAAAGTACATGGGCATTTATTATGGAAGCACTGCTGGGAGGGAAACGTGCTGTATTTTGCACTCTGGTAATTGCACCATGAAATGTGGATTGTATAGGATTATTTTGTATTTTTAAAAAGAATGTTTAAAACTAAATTCCTACATTTATATTTTTGCACCAGAATAATTGCATTCACATTTAGAGACATTAAGCACTTAGTTTTTCCTGCTGAAATCAGTGAAAATCGCTGATCGTATTCTAATAATAGCAGTTCTGTTATGATATGAAAGAATAACACAGCATAGTGGTCTGGGTTTTAATCGTTATTCAGCTAGTCTGTTTTTAAACCAATATCCTATTTTTAAAATAGAAGCAATGTTTACTACTCCCAACTACTACTACTCCCAGATGTATGTAGAAGGCTTGTTGAACACATCAGTGAAAGAACCTACCATAGTTTTTTTTTGTTTACTTTTTTTTTTCCTGCTCTGTCAAGTATCATATTGAGCTAAAATGGTGTTTAAAAATTATTACATCGATGTTTACGGTGTAAGGATCCTATCTACAGATGGGACTGACTCCTCTACAATGTTTTGGGTTTTTGTTTTTTGTTTTTAATTTAGGAAAGCTGCTCTAGTGCAACTGAAGATAAAGACAGGAAAAAAAGAACCATCACTCTTTTATCTATCCAGGGTTATAGGAGAAAGCCTGACATAAATGTAATTTCTATGTTATTCTGAAGTAATGGAGAACTTTATTCTTGCTTCTTTGTATGAATTTTATCAAGTAATTGATAAAGATTAAGATGCTTTTATTGTAACAGTGGGAATAACAGAAGGAGTAGTTAAAAATAAAAAAGCATACTCCTTGGCATCTTAATTTCAGGTTTGTATCAGAGAGCAGCTTTTGAAATATTTTTTAACCAACATAAGTTTAACATAAGCATTTTCAGTAATAATAAAGTTATTCAATAATATTAATATTTTCAATTTGTTGTAGACAATTTGAAAATAGGCAAGCACTTGATAAATGCTAGGCAAAATGTGTAATGTCTGCATTCTATATTTTTACTGCACTTTTAACAATATATGATATATAAAATAGTTTTAATTCTGCATAATATGCTATAATAATCTCTTAGGTGTAGGAAAAGTCTGAAAAATACTAGGGATACAATGATAGTCAGTAAAAAATTCAGCTCTCCACATAACTTGCATTCTTATTCTTTTCACTGGTATATCACAATGACTGTTAATTCCTTTATGTTGCCTCTTATAGTTAACCGTATTTTTTCAGTATATTACACTTCAAATCACTTCCTTCCTGACACTGCATGGCAAAGATTTATTTTCCTTAGACATTAAATAATATTTTTACATAGCATCATTGCACCATAAAATACAATGGGTTTTATCACCCAGTACTTCTTGAGAAGTGTTTTTCAACGACTGAGTAAGTGAACAGAAATTTATCTAAAGCTATGAGGTTTAATACTTAGGAGAAACAAAGGATCTGGAATTTGCCCAGATATTGGGCATAAATTTAGTGGATTAACGCATTACAGAGAGTAGAATTTGCTAGAAAGCCTGAATTTATACTTCATTACCGTAATGTTCCTCATTCTGTTGTCAGCTTGGGGCACAAGGTTGATAATCACAATGTCTCCTTCCTGCAGGGGTTGCAAATGCAATTACAGATTCTCAATGAACTGATTCACCCTGTTTAAGCCCAGTGACAACTTATTATGTAGGGCAGCAAGCAATACGATTCTAGGCCTCTTGACGAACACAAATATTCTGCATAGAGTTTAGTAAGATTGGGGTGAGCAATTTTTTTTCTTGTTACTGCTGATTAAAGTAAAAGACTAGGTAAATTGCCAGACACATAAGTGAACAATGTTTAATTTTCCTGGATATATGAAACTCAAATGGGAAATGGATTGATGTTAAATAAAATTAATTTTAAATAGATTTTCCCCATAATTAAGTCAAGATAAGAGAAAATTACAAATAGTGTGACTTTAGGATATTAAATAGAGCATGTTAATTGATTTTTGTTTGAGCTGTATTTTTTTTTATTCTTTATGTAAATGTCTAATAGCAAAGAGAAATATTTCAGCCATCTGAAACTATATTCCTAACTTAAAAACTGATTAGCAGATATGTGCATTCTATATGTCTACTTTTTAAAATAATCGCTTAGATTCATTGTTGTTGGGGTTTAGTTTTTTGGGGTTTGTTTTTTTTTTTTTACATTCTCATTTCCATATCAGAAAAGTAAAGTCTCAATTTTTATTTTTCAGTGTCTTTACTGGGGCTTCTAATAAAGTAAAATTTGTAATTTTATAGTACTTTTTTGTCCTGTGAATGTTTCAAAATTACTATCTGTGTATGTGTAAAGTGGTTTGGATTTTTTTCCAACAGTTAAATGCCTCTTTGTATCACTGTCCTTAGTGACATTTTAACCCATGTAGCTGTGGGGGCCAATTATGTCCACCCTCATACAGGTATGACATACTATACTTTTTAATGAGACATATGGTATTGTGTCCAGGTTTTCAGTTTACGGTATCAAAGTCACAGAACAGTTGAAGTTAGAGGGAACATCTTGAGATTGTCTACTTGAAATTCCTTTCTCAAATCAGGATCAACTAGATCAGGTTATCTAGGAGCACCTCCAGTCTGGTTTTAGGTACTCTTGAGAATACACTCTTGGCAACCAACCTGTCCCAGTGTTTGTTCATCCTCCCATTAAAAAAAAAAAAGCCAAAACAAAACTTGTGTTTAAATGGAATTTTCTATTTTTGATCATTGTCTCATTAAAAGAGATAGTATGGAAAGCATAATGACTTGCTGAAGCCTTGCTAAAGTTAAGATATACATGGTTCTCCCTTCATCCACTGAGCCAGTAATATTATAGCAAACTGTCATGTTGGTCAAGCAACATTAAATCCATGCTGGCTTGGATTTCTTACCTTCCTGCCCTTTAAGTGTTTGGATATGATTTCAAGGGTTATTTGTTCTAACTCACCCTATGGACTTAATTGAGGCTGACTAACCCATACTTCCCTAGATGCTCCTTTTTGTCCTTCTTTAAAGAGAGAAGTGACGTTTCACAGAGTCACAGAAACATCCAGGTTGGAAAAGACCCTCAGGATCACCAAATCCAACCTAGAACCCTACTCTACAAGATTCACCTTAAACCATATCCCTAAGCACCACATCCAAATGACCCTTAAACACATCCAGGGTGGGTTACTCAACCACCTCTCTGGGCACCTCATTCCAGTGCCTGACCACTCTCTCCATGAAAAACTTGTTCCTAATGTCCAATCTAAATCTACCCAGCCTCAGCTTGAGGCCATGCTCACTTATTCTGTTTCAAATTAGCTGTGAGAAGAGACCAGCAGCAGCCTCTCCACAATGTCCCTTCAGGTAGTTGTAGACAGCAATAAGGTCTCCCCTCAGCCTCCTCTTTTTCAAACTAAACATCTCCAGCTCCCTCAGTTGCTCCTCCTAAGATTTATTCTCTAGGCCCTTCACCAGCTTTTTTGCCCTCCTCTGGACCCACTCCAGCAAATCCACATCTCTCTTGTATTGCACTGCCCAAAACTGAACACAGTACTCGAGGTGTGGCCTCACCAAAGCCGAGTCCAAGGGGACAATCACCTCCCTACTCCTGCTGGCCACAGCACTTTTAATACAAGCCAGAATGTCTTTGGCTTCCTTGGCCACCTGGATACACTGCTGGCTCATATTCAGCTGCCTGTCTATTACAACCCTCAGATCTCTTTCTTCCAGACAGCTCTCCAGCCACACTGCCCCAGGCCTTTAGTGTTGCTTGGAGTTGTTGTTTTCCCAGTCCTTGGTAAAGTTCTCTAATTCAAAGAAAATAAAAGTGGCCTTAGAGTGATATCTGCCTGCTCTCTCTGCACTGGTCAGAGCATACAATTAGGTTCCATGAATTTGTGTATGCCCAGTATTTTGCATTTCCCAACATGACACTTCTCTAGTGGGATTCAATCCTTATTGCTCCAGACTTATCCACTGGTTTCAGGGGAATTAAATTTCTGAAGGAAGTGCTTACTCGTAAATTCAAGACAGAACACCATGACCTTTTCCTTATATTTGTCAGCATCCTGATCCATTCAACAGTAGGTCCACATTTTCCTTAATCTTATTGCTGATATACCTGCTGAAGTTCAAGTAGTTGCACTTCATATTGAGTTAACTCAAGAGCTACTTGTTGATCCATGGAGGCTTCATAGTACTGTTTGATTTCTTGCTCATCGGGATGAGACATTCTTGAGCCTGGAGAAAGTGATACTTGAAAGCAAATTAGCTTGCCTGTACATCTTTCTGGTACTATCCCATGAGATTCTACCAAGCAGGTCCCAGAACAGGCCATAATTGCCTGGAGCCCTGGTTTGTGGCACTACTTTTTGACTTGTCTGTTTCTCTTAGGATCCTGAACTCCACCATCTAATGGCCACTGCAGCCGGGGCTGCACCTGACCTTCACATTTCTAACCAGTTCTTCTGTGTTTAAGTATGGAGTCCGGCAGGGTGCCTCCAGTATGATTTGTATGCTAATACCGGTTTCTGCATGTGATAGTGGTCTAAAATTCCAGACTCCAGTCTTCAATTTTGGAAGACTATTTTACTGGTTATTTATGGTAAGTCATATTGAAAATAAAGTCAGATTGGATGCCTTTCGTGGAAAATACTCATGAAGATAAAAAGGCCATAGATTTCTAACTCTGAATTAGAAACCAAAGAATGGAAAAGTAGGAGATTCGAGTGTAATATTTGTGATTTTGAAGTAAACCAAAATATATATTTTTTTTAATTGGCATTGCCTTACCTGTGTATCATTGTTTTAAAATGATGGATAGTGTTATAAGTCAAAATTGTTCTTTTCTCATGGTAGAAGTCTGCCAAATTCTATACCTTTTTTTTTTTTTCAATCTGTCACCCCACCTCCAGTTTTCTTCAAAATAACAAACAGAGTCATAGGTTTCTCAGACACTAATAAAATACACAATGCTTGGCGTTCTTTGTGTTGGCTTTGCATCAGCAGTTAATTAACAAACACAATTCCCGTAGCTATTTTGCTGTGTTTGATCTCCATGTGCGAAGATACTTGACAAGATAGGTGCTATGCCTAGCTTGATTTTTTTTTTAATCAAAAACATCAATTCTAGTGTCAGTTTACTCAAAACACAAGGGTGGAGGAGAGTCCAATATTTGCTAAGTGGAAAAAGCCAAAAAATAGTATTGGGAAAATTATTATTTTTCAAGCTTTAAATTGGATACTATAATCAATGGGGGCTTAAAAATAAATGAACAAGAGAGCAGCAAGACATCTGTGTTGAAATACACTAATGCTTCAAGCCAGTATGAATTTCACTGGGAAAAATCATAAAGCTATTTCATATTCCAGCTATAATTAGTAAACAAGATCTACTCTCAGCCTTCCCAAACCGAACCCTAAATATTCACTGGTGTGAGAGAACATTAGCTAGGAAAGAAAGGAAAATATATCCATGTATTTCCTGCTTCCAGATTTACAATTTGATTGTTCTCTGATCTCTAATCTGTGGAAATTATTTAAACCACAGATTGGCACATAGGTGGTATCAGATTTCACGGTATAACTTTCTGATCAGTATTCAAGGTAGACTAAACCAGAAAGATTTACAGGAAATAGTTTTCTTCTTTATATTTGAATTATGATGTCTTCAAGCAAAACATTTAGATGTTTTAGAAATTTTCTCATGATCTTTTACAGCAGTAGCAAACGTTGATAAGGCTACTATGCCTCAGTTTAACTTTGATATTTGCATTTAATATGATGGGAAGGATAACAGCTGTTGCAATAAGTCTCTTTCGTTAGCAAGATCCACAGTAGTAACCAAAAAATATAGTCTTGGAAACAGCCTAAAAAGTGAGTTTATTCACATTGTTTATGAATCCCCAGTTTGTATTCCATTCTTTGGTCCTCAGACTTTATTTCTGTGAAGTATCTATTATGTCAATCTAGACATGAAATATATGGACCTTTTAAATTCACAATTATTTTACAAATCTATTTACAGATAAAATAAAAATTAAAAACATCAGAGAGGTAGTCATCCAGAGTATCCAAAATAAGTCATTTATATCATCAAAAGTGCCCATTGCAATTCTTTTCCTCTGGTCATCATTGCACACACACACACACACACACACACCCCAATGTGTGATCTGCAAGACAGAGCTGAGTTCTTCAGTTTTTGCAAGATTTAGCCTAAAATAAGTATATTATAGGAATATCTTCCTGCAAGATGTAAATGAGCAGAATAAGTAGGAATTTATTCAAACGGGAAAAATACCAAGACAGATGTTTCAAATACTATCTTCTCTGTATGCTTGTATCTTCAGAAATAAAGGAATATTTCTGGGAATTAAATGGTGTGCACATTGCATTATAAGTAGTATTATTCAACAAATGTACAATGTATTACACAGAACAGCGTATTGCCAAGACCTTTTATCAGTCTGTTTTCCTAATGGAATGCCCTTACTATATTGATTCAGCCAAACCTAAATGAACCGAAGGTAAGTCTGCCAAACTTCCCATTTAACATTGCACTCTTACTACATAATGAACAGCAAAATATAGTAAATATCGAAGAGAGTGACCTCGTCTCTTTGAATTTGAAATTTAAATAGATCTGCAGGCTTGTCAGCCTTTAAACAGTTTTGTGGGATCTTAATGCCATGTCTGAGGAAGTGTCCACATCTATATGAACTTTCAAATGGAGTACTGTAGTAAAAGCAATTACAACTGTGAGTGTTCTTCATCCATGAATTTCACTTTCTACTTGTGAATTAACTGAGAAGCCTATTTGACTACGTCTGTTATGTGTGGATTAGAATATACTTTGTTTGAAACAGTTCTAACTACCAGATAATTGGGTACAACTTATTTTTACTTAACAACTGTTTAGAGCAAGATTATTTACCAGGTAGCCAATATTTTGAGTAAATCCCATTCTTATTTTTGTATTTTTACTGAAAAAGAATTTAGCTTGGGAAGTGTCAGTAGTGTGTTAGTATGACAGGTAATGAGACAATTTGACAGAATGTCAGAAACTAATTGAACTTAGATCACATCAATATAGCTTTTTCAGCTGAGGCTCTGTCCTCTAAAAGGAACAGTAGAATTGCATAAGGCAATATGACATGTACAATTTTAATTGGAATCTCTAATTTTAAATATTTAAAACATGCTTAGAATAATTTGTGAATCTACAAAGACATATTTTTATCCTATTAATTAAGTCTCTTCGGTGGATTGTATAATGACTCACTGTCCAAGATATAAATTGCAGAAGTCTCTGCACATATAAATATTCAAACAGCTTTTAAAGAAAAGAGATTTAGCTTTAGTAGAAAGTTTCACAACTGCACACTAGTGTATAAAACTAAGATGGAATTTTCAGAGACAGCTGCTAAAATCTGTTAGCATTGTTTAAAATACTGTGTAATTAGAAAATAGTGCTTTGATTTGGCCCCACAAAAAAAAGCAAGGCTAAAAAAAAAAAACAAACCAACAAATCAAACCAAACAAATAAAAACCCTAATCCCAAAACATTTCAAAGATAGTTGTATGATTTTGATAACACTGATTTATAAGTATTTAATATTAAACTTTAATGTATGGTGCTACCAGGGCATTGCTGCACATGGTGGGTTTTTTTTTTCTATAATAGGATTTAAATGGACAATCTGTTATGATGAGGTTTTTAAAGGATAAATACACCTATTAAATGGAAGTTTGTTTGGTTTTTTGTTTGTTTTTTTTTTTAAGGAGGAGATTTAAAATCCACATCAGACTCCTATGTGGGTAATGTCCATTATGATTCACTAGCACTATTTTTATTTTCCATATTGTTTGACAAGTTTGGTTTGGGGAAATATATACATATAATAGCAATTTCTGCCTGCCAAATTGTTCAAATTACAAATTAAAACATGGCTATATTTAGTAATATGTAGCCTAATACTATACTAAAACACTGTAGGAAGAAGAAAAAAATAAATTTCCCCATGAGTAGCAACCTGTTGCTTGATAGAATGAATTGATTTTACCTCAAAGTTACTGTCATTGCCAGTGGTAATGCAGAAGGCTGATGCAAGACTGCTTGACAGACAAGGTGGCATCCTCTTTTGTGGCTCACAGTCCATCTTGGTTCTCCTTTTGTTTTCACCACATCTTTTAGGGGAACAATGAGAACTCGTATTTTGTGCTTCTATGCGAGTAGTCTGAAACAGATATCTTGTGGAAAGCAACCATGCCAATTAAATATTTCTTAGTAATCTTTTATATATCTTATCATTTCCAGGTTTAAAACAGTGCTATTTCATCATAGTTATTTATTTTTTTAAAAAATAATAAATACATTGATTCTGAAATGAAGGCACTTTATCGAATTATCATTCATAAATTAGCTTAATCTCTTATCAGTATTACTAAACATGCAACATTTAAAGTCTTACTGTAATCCATCCCCATCCTAATAAATTCCTGACCCAAATAAATTTTTTATATCTATGTGTAATCCTAGGTATTTCTAATATAAAGATGGTATGTCAAATCTTATAACTCTCATGTACAGAATGATCTTGTCACTATTGAAACTGGGACAACAAAAGTGACTTTTTAATCATCTTCTGGATAGAATCAATTTAAGATAAAATTCAGTGAAAGTTGTCACATATTCCTAATATTTTTGTACAACTTCATAATACCAGAGGAGCACATCATTAATTATATCTTGATTTAATCTTACTGACTGTTTTCCACTTCAAAGAAACATTCTAGCAAATTTACAATATATAAAATAAATCTGTTAACAGCACAGAGAAACTTGCTGGACTTGTTTTGATTAGCTTCCTTTGACAATTTTTCAATAACTCTTTTCCTAGTGAGCGCTACTAGGAATAACTAATACCTGCTTTCATGAACTTCCTTTAGTTAGTTTGCATGGTTGACTATGAGGGTTTGAACAGCATGGCCACTGGAATTCTGCTTAAAAATACGGACAACTGGAATGATTATCTTGAATCATTCATGGTAACTCTGTAAGGTTGTCTGAGAATAATTGTAAAAGAAATGCAGGTCATTACAGAATGAACATGATGTGTCCATAGTGGCTCCCCAGAAGCTGCTGGAGCTTATATGATCAATAATCTGTCATGAAAAATGTAATTCAATATATTTTACTGAAAGACTGGACAAATCAAGCTTACTGTTTTCTAATGTATTTCAGACATGTTATCTGGCTTCCTTTTTAAAACTCTTTACATTATTAAAGATTTAATAATATTATAACATTCTGAGTTGTTATTTGTACTGGTTTGGATTAGTACTGTTCTTAAAAGGACTTACAATGGTAACTAAAATATCTAAATTAAAATATTGACCATAACATTGTGGGATAAAATTTAGAACTTCTTTGCATGGAATTATTTCTCCTGCTTTGGAATTTCAGTTGCCACAATAAATTTATTATTTACAAATTTATTTTTCACCATTTATTCCAAGAACGGAATGTTTCATATTATAATATTTAGAAAGTTTTGCTATTTCTGGATTTAGCATTTGATTTTTTTTTTTTGTAAGACATTTAAAAATTAACAGTAGTTTTAAAATGGAAATTTTCTCAACAAGATGTCACAAGGTGAACACTGTCACATATTTGGTTTTTGTACTGAAATATATATGTTAAAAATTGGGTTTTTTGCTTTTCTTTTATCCCACCAACACCCATTTAACCAGTAGATCTGTAAAGTTTTGTATGTATCTAACTTATAAAAATCATTTGTAGTTAGCATACAATTTTTTAAATCAATACTGTAATTAAACCTACTCTATGCATCCAGTACACCAGTCACAAAGTAATGAATATGATTTGCTAAACTCTTACAGTTTTAGAAATTCTGATATGACTTTGCAATTTTAACTAAAGCATTTTAACTAGGTAAGTTCACTCATATCATAAATGCAAAGTTGTAGACTAGTAAAGCAGATTGTTAGTTTGTAATGTGAGGGCACTGGCTTTGCAGCTAAATAATTTTAGGTTAGAAACCATAAAGTGTGTCCAGTGAAAGATGATTTGTGTCAGCTGAAAATGTAGCCTGAAGCAACACTTGGTAGGTTATTAACTTTAGTTATTGCAGCCTTGAAGTGTATGTTAGTAAGCTGAGGGTAAAGATGTCAAGAGCACAGTTGAGACGGATCACTAACGCTTCCTAGGATCAACACAAAACTGTTCCATGATTCTTTCTTTTGAAGTTCGCCAACTGAAATTGAAGTCATAGTGACTGGGTTATTTTAAAATACCAGTAATATTTAGGGAAAAAAAATTTGCTTTTCTTATGTGTAACTTCCGTAACTAGGAATTTTGCATGTTCAAAGAACTGAGGATGTGAAAAGCTATATTTGCCATTGCAATCTGTTAAAAAAATGAATGCCAGTGTACCACATTTACATACTGGCAGCACAGCATATTGTTAATTCTTCAGTACATTACTGTTAGTAAACAGTACTTACCTCTTTTCAAAAGAGGTAATCACTAATCATATCTGTAATCACTAATACCTGCACTGAACTGCAGCTTCCAAACTATGGTTGTAGGCAGAAGCACAGAATTTCAGAGGGCTGATGTTGTGTAAGACCTCTGCACCTGCTCATACAGGGTCACTCAGCTGGTTGCCCAGGGCCATGTCGAAGGATGGAGTCTCAGCATCACCCCTGCACTGCCTGTGCTAGCTCTCAGTCAGTAGATTAATACAGCTGTTTTCAGTGTTGTCTTTATTTTAATTTTGGAACAGTTAAAATTAAGAGTGGACTGACATTACATGTTGATAGAAGTTTAAAAGTTTAGCATATATGTATATTCCAATTTAAGTGTGCAGTGCCATTACATTCTTTTGGGGGAGTGGGTTTGTTATGACTTTTAAAAGCCATTGTATATGAGACCATACAAAAAAAAAAGAGATAATATAATGTGAGAATTTTCACTTTGAAGTACTCTAGGATGATACTGGATTTAATGTGTTTAATGGGCTGCAATAATTCTATTTCGTTCAGATTTCTAAATAGGTATGTCAGACTGCATAAACATGTGCATTGTTGACATGTGGCTTTATTCTAGATAAACTGGAAATCTGTAGCTGTGTTCAAAATTTGTAAGTACCCACTAAATCAGTATATCTAGTTTCTCTCTTTTTAAAGGTATTTGTGGCATTTTTTATGAAATGTATGATGAACTGTTTTCTTACATACTTAAAAAGGAAAAGGAATGTGTGTTTACTTTGAACTCTCAATGGCTTTTTTTTCTCGTGCTCCACAGTTGAAATCTTCACCCATGCCTTACTGAATTTCACAGGTGAAGAACATTGTATTCAAAGAAATTATGCTTGCCTAATCTGTCTCCTACTGCTAAACATTGTGAGGCTGAAGTATAATCTAGAAAATGTTATATAGACCTGTTACTGCCACATTTTAAAAATTATATTCTTCCTGCAGTATTTTTTTTTTAAAGCATGAGGTAAAATAACAAATCAATTACATTTCCTGATAACTCCTTGTTAATTGCCATGTGGGACATTGTACTGTACAGTTCACTGAACATACTGAATACAGACACAAGCTTCTGAAACAGAACTTCAAAAGCATAAGCAGCAAATTGCAACAACCACAATGTTTTTTTATTAACTTGCTTTGGTGCTGAAAACCAGCACACACTACTATATCTTGGACATAATTGTACAATTTACTTTATTTGTCTTCATGAATTAATATTATTGTTGGATATGCTGTGAGATAGCTTGTCTAGAAATCTAGAAGGTGTTGTTTGATATTGAATTTAGAGTAGTCAGGAAAAGTGAAACTTCTGGATTCAGGCCAGGGCTGCTTAAAAGTAGTTATACTGACATAATATAAGACTTTTGTTTTACAAGTTTAAATTTGGCAAGCAGAGCATGCACACATAAGAGTGGATAATTCAGCCATGCTGCTTCCAAAAAAAAACCCAACTTGATTCATATAGTTTTAAACAACTCGCTTGTATACGGATTCATAATGTTTTCATGTACGTACAGGTTTTTTAATTATTAATTATAAAGTACATGTGGCAGGGCAGACCACTGCCCCACCGGAGGTTTGAATGAGGTGTGAACTTTGACAGGGCACGCCCAAGTCCACTGCCCCACCAGAGGTGTGAATGGGGCAGGAAACGGTCTTCCTCCCTCCCCCACCCCTGTCACTCGAGGCTTAGAACAATAGGTGTGAAGTGCCTTCTCCCACCCTCCGTGGGCTTGAACAGGGAGGGAACAAATCGCCCCAGTATATATATGGCAGCTGGACAGATTGGAGTTGGACCTTCACTGGGACCTTCACTGGGACCTTCACTCGGACCTGAACCAGGACCTTCACTGCACTTGCACTGGGACCTGAATGGACCTGAACACAGACCTGGAGACACGAACCTCGCACGGACTTTGAGCAGGACCTTGAGGAGCATCCTGGCTTCTTGCTGCAGGACCTGCCTCTAGCAGTAAACTGCAGCCATTCGTGGGAATACCGTGGAGCACTCCAGGTTTCCCCTGCCTTGCTTCACAATCGTTGCTTCGTGAAAGCTGTGCCTACAGTCATCTTGGATTCTGGCAGGCACTGGACTCCGGACACTGCCGTGAAAGAGACAGTCTCCCATCTGTAAGTAGGGCAAATCTGTTTCATGCCCAAACCTGTCCAAATTTCGTGATTTTTCCTGAATTACCTGAAAAGGCATCCTTGTGAAGATTTTTCCCGACCGAATTAGAACCCAAACTTAAACCAATTTACACACAGATTGTAGGTGGGGCTTTTGGAAATTATAAAGGCTACATAATTTATAATTTTTGCCTCTTCAATCGCCCCCAATCAATACAGTACATAAGCATCTTCTACTGACGTTGTGCTCCTTTTAACATTTGTAAATTTTTTTGTCACATTCGTTGTGATAATACAAGCTCGTGGTATTGCCACTTCCTTCATGCTCCAGTTACTATTCCTTTTTAGATTCAATAATTTTGTAGAAATGTGAAATGTGATATGTCACCTTCTGGGTAGGATTTCTAAATCTGCTATAAATTTATGTAACTTGCAGAAATTATAGTTAGGCTTTAGAAACTACTGTGAGATCAAATGAAAATAAAAGTGAAGATCAGGAAGGCTATATGAAAGGATGAATGTAATAAAAGAAAGAAGGTTCCAAAATCCATAGAATTAAATGGAAATATTTGTATTGCTTTCTTGGGATTTTGGATTAGTATTCCTCTTCTTTTTATCAAGATTGCCCTTACATATTTCTGCTGTTACAATTCCTAAGTCTAATCCCTTTATATATCATACACATGTAACCAGTAAAGTCTCACCTGAAAAGTTGCTTTATCTACTCGATGTTTCAATTATGTCATTACAGGCCCAAGCAATTTTCTTTGCTTATCCTATAGTTCTGTTTTCCCTAGGAGGAAAGAGTATCAGGTATTTTCATGTATTATCCTACTTCTCTCAGACAATTTGTGTAATACTACAGCATTCCCACTCTTTAGGTCCACAGTAGAGGTAGAACAACATCAGCTTTAACTATTATTCAATACTTAGACATTGAATTAAGTTGGGAAAGATTTTTTTTTTTTCTTGTTAAGACAGATGAGATGACATTTTGAGGATGACAAATAGACACAGCTGAGAATTAACTTCTATTTATTATTTGTAACATATAAGAACTATTTAGATTTGCCATGTTTTGATAACAGCCTGGAACTAAATATTTTAGCCTTTCAGTTGCAAATTTTGGAAACAGACCAGGATCCAGGTGATATTGTTCAAGCCAACTTCATCTGTGATATGTATTCAACTGGGAAAGATTCTTGATGCAATATCATAGTAGGGAGCATTTTTGGTTGTGCATAAATAAAAAGTAAACAAGCAAACAAAAAATTGCATATGCTTCAGAATAACACTCAAATAGATGGTTTCTTTAGCTTGCAGAAAAATTGAGTTATGAGCACTAATGGATAGCAAGACACAAGAGAAATATCCTTAACTTACTATGACCAAGATTATATAAAAGTCACTCAGGAATGAAAAAAAAAAAGACAAAACAAGTGCAGTAGTGCAGCTACAGCATTATTAACTGTAGGAAAACAGATAATTTAACACCTCCCTAAGATTCTAGTACTAATTTTTGTGATTTGCATGTTGCAATTGTCCATCTCTTTTTTTTCATCACCACATCTACCTCCATGAAATGTCATCATGACACGTACTACTCAACTGGAAGTTTCCAATTCCAGTTGAATAGCAGATAAAGAATCCTGAACATGGATGTTTCTTCCTTTAAGTTTCACAGTTCGTTCTGCAGCTAGAGCATAAAACAACTGCATTTTGGCACTTTATCATTAGAATCAAGCAACATTGACATTGAGATACTGTACACAGAGAGTATGAAATAAAATGGTCAGGTTTTCTCTTAAAACAGGATAATATTCGTAGCTCTGAAGTAAACTGCACAGTGTTGTTGCTAACTGACAGCTGCAGAGGGAGATGTCCGGGCCATGTAGGCAGTGCAAAGTGGCAGTGAGAGACTGGGGAAATGGACCATGCGGAGCTGGTGGTGGGTGTGGGCAGTGCGGAGCGGAGGGAGCAGTGCAGCAGGGCCAGCTGTGTGGGCATCGCAGAGCAGAACCGTTGAGCATGCTGGTGACATGAGTTCACCAGAAAGCTGCTGTTCCCCTGTCACCCCTTGTGGTGCAAGGGCGGTGCCCCCAGAGCTGTGCACCATGCGGTGTGTACATTGGCCTGTCGGTGGCGCTGTTGTAGTGCTTTTAAAGGCACGCACTCAGGCCATGTCACATCCTGTTTTGAAATAAGAAAGCAATTGGGCTGGCACAGTTGGTTACTGTGTCAGTGTCCATGCCTCATCAGTGCCACCTGGGAGGTCTCCTGGCTCCCAACTGGTCTTTCTGCTGTCTTGGTATTTCCTTACTCAGGAAAATCTGCTGTGCCCAGGGATCTGCCTCTCCACTGCAGGCCAGGCCTGCTGGTTCTGAGCAACTTTGGAGCAACTCTGTCCAGTCACTTACCAGTCTTGAAAACAACATGAAATAGTCTCAGCTGTAGAGTAGGTAGGTAAGTCTCTTGAGCAGAGGTTTATTACTCTTTTTTTTTTTTTTTTTTTTTGTGAAGCACAAAACACTTACGTAGACATGGTGTGTTCGCTTAAGTTTTTCATACTACCTTGTTGATGTTTATGAGTAACTGAGATCTCAAAAACATTTGTGAATCTGAGTGTATTATTCTTCTTGGGCCTTATGTAAACTTTTGGCATTTTCTTTCAATTTCACAACTAAGTCCACAGCAAAAATGGATCCAGAAATGCTTCTTTGTGTGACAGATCATTTCAATATTAGAGATAAATTCAGTATAATTAATATTTTTGAAGTATGTAGTCATAGAATTTTGTTAATATTGATAGTGTTAAACAGATGGGGTAGAGTAAAATATATGTGTTCATCCTTTGTGACAAAGTGAGGGTTAGATCTTAATACTTGGCTTGGGAGAACATTCAGAATCTTTGGTTGTGTGCTGATAATTGTCTTCTGACAGTCATCTTGTTCAGTATTCTTGCAAGGTACTTTTATAGACTCAAGTCTAAAAGCTATCAGTAATGACCACTATTTTGTGTATGAATACATATTATTTATTGTATTTCTGTACACAGAAATGTATATATTTCTGTACACAGAAATGAGAAAAAGGAGCATAATACTGCAACGAGTGATAACAGTTGGCTTTGAAAAATAATTGTGGCAGCCGGAGTCAAATAACTTTGAGAGATTCCACCCCTTCTGTCCCTGTTTGTAACGAAGCAGAAAGTCCCAAATCAGAGCACCTGAGCCTTCCTTCAAAGCCAAGTAGAAGCAGTTGGTATGTAGAGAGCAGTAGAACCCCAATGGCAGTAGTTGGGTCCAAGGCACATTTTGAGACTTTGTAATGTGGGGAACAGTTTTTAGAAGTGCCACATGGTTTGTGAATTATATTTGAAAGTGTACTGACAACAGCTATGCAAAAACTAAAAGCCCCCCAAATACCTGAAATATTTATTGAGTGAGTGACAGTCAAAGGCAGAACAACACTGTTTACAACTGTAGCATGCATTCAGCCAAATTGCATTTGCAAATGAGGGTTTGGAAGCTATAGACCTAAAAATAAAATAGCTTAATGGGTTGAAATCGTTTTCACTAAGGAAAAACGTATCTATGCCAGCAGCTCATATAAGAAGTTACAGCCTGTTTCGTCCCAATGCATTTCAAAATGACCGAGATATTAAACTCGCAAACAAGGTTGTCAGACAACAAATCAAGCCACAAATTAGCCTTCTAGTCTGGTTACAGCTGCCAAAGTACAACTGAAAATTGATTTGCTGTTTGCCATCCAGCACTAAAGGTCATATATTCTTTTTGATGAGAGTCAATAAGTGTAATAAATGTAGAGAAGTCCATGTGCTCCATACTCCACTACAAATAGACCCAAGTTACTAGGGTCATTGTCTGTATGAACAAACCTACTTCTAGCAAAATGAAAAACAGAGTGTATATGTAACTCTTATGCATTTATTCAATTGCAGGAAATGTGCATTCTTTTCTCAGCAGGTATATGATGTTTGAGATCATTCAGTGTGGTAGCTTTCATGACTGTTACAAAAGTAAATATTTCCAGAAACTACTTTGGTAGAGTATCAGGAAGTACTAATAGAGTACTGTGTTTATTTCTAGCATCACCCTTTGTAGTTAACCTTAATTTTTGGTCCAGTACCTCTGATGTGAATTAAATCAACTTTTCTGAGCTTGGTAGATTTAGATAATGTTTGGACTTGAAGATCTTAGGTATTTTCCAACCCAAACAATTATATTATTTTATGTATGATTTTCCACTTGTTATGGACTGATTGTAATCTTTTGCTTTGAAGAGTCTGGACGTTTACTTGTTTGGGTCTTTTAAACAGAGCAAGGAATTTTTAAAAATCTTAGCAACTCTTCAATTAATGACAGTAATTTTGTGTGAGAGAGTAATTTATGTTACTTGTCTTGGAAAAAAAGGGTATTAGGAAAATATTTCTCTGGAAAACTGTGGTAAACCTGTATCCTGCTCGTGAAAGATGACAGAACAAATATAGGAAAGCATTCTTTTTTTTGTACTCTATGGAATAACATTGGAAAATTAGCTGTAGGGAGACTAGGTATAAAGTTGTGAAAATTCAGTCTCTCCCTGAATTTCTACCTGACTGAATTTCCCTAATGGAAAAAAATGTCAACAAAAGAGTATCCTTTAATAGAAAACAAATTAGAAAAAAAAAATAAATTGAGGCACAGATGAAATGCATGGTTTGTAAAAGTAAGAAATAGAAGATTATGAAGAAATATTGTGAGGATAAATCACTTTAAAAAAAAAAATTGTTTTCTTTCAGACATTCTAAGAATAAATGAACGTTACCAGACTAAATTATTAGACTCTGTGTGGTTCTTGCTCACTTGGTGAGTTGGTTGATTTTGGGTGTTTGCTTTGTTTTAAAGACAAGTGATATAATCTCAAAGACAATGGCTTATAAAAGAAATACTGACCATTTTAGCTACTATAGCACAAATTCTATTATTATAGTAATAGATTGCAGAACAATCAGCTGCCTCAACAAGGCAATTTGAAAGGAATGTTATACTATTTAATATAAACCAGCAAAAAAACCCCACATGATGATATGCACAGAAATATTTGCCTATTCTTTTTACACTGCATTTTCAGTATTAATTTATATAATTCAATTTCAGGGAAAAAATAGAACATTCTTCAAAATGTTCTTTTTTGTTACTTTATTACTTTTCTACCAATGCTCACAAAGAATAAATATATTCTGTTCTTATTTATAATTACCTGCACATAACTTCTTCGCCCTACTGGCTTTAGGACAGGGAAATATCTGTTACTTTTATAATAGTTAGGGCATAAGAGAATGCATGGCTTGTTTGGTAGACAATTTTATATTACTTAAGAATAAGAGAACAAAAATATGATTATTAGTAAAGTGAACATTTGAGATTTCATATGTCCTTCTATGCAAATGTACTTAAGAAAAATGTGTGGAAAAACCTGGGAGAAAAGCTTCCAAAGGACTAGAAGATAATGTATATGTAAGACAGGTAACTTTGCAGAGTATGAAAAGCAAATAGTTGGAATCTAGTAGATTAATAGAACAGAGATTGTGAAAGTGAAATTTGAAAGAAATAGTGATGTTAGGTCACAGTGGCAAAAAAAAAAAAAAAGACATTATGCTCATACAAATTTATGACAAAGCAATAGCCTACTGCTTCAGTTTGCTCTAAACAAGAGATCATAGAATGAGGAAATGAATATTTGCCCTTGAACTACACAGCTCAGGCATATCTTTGACAAATATTCACCACTGTTAATAACAATGTTAGGTTAACATCAAGTCCCTGTGTCTTGGATGATAGGTACCACAGTACATATGGTAAAAACATGTGAAATAGTACAAAAGTTTTAAACTGTTACCAACAGCAACTTGGTTCTGAAGTGTGTTAGTAGCTGGTTTTGGTTGAGTGGTGTATAAAGAGTATTCTATCAAAGCTTGTGTGAAGTGAAGAGTTCCTTGTGAATCCATGTTCACAGGAAACATTCCCTCTGCATTCACCTTCCCTTCAACAGAATTCTGAGGTTTTCTTCTTGATACTGACATGGAAAGCTGAAGGCTCCTGTCTTCCTGCAGTTCTTTCCAGAGCTAACTTGTTACTCTGATCTATTATGTTTCAGAACAGTACATTGTTAAAAAAGTAATTTTCATTTTTAAAATGTTTTTCTCCTCCTATTTCTACCATTGAATGTACAATAGAAACAAGTGTTCATTGTTTTCAATTCTGACTTTCAGTCATTAATTTAGTCCTTGGTACTGCAAGATGCTCTGCATGAGCACAGACATTTTGCCTGCATATAGAATTTGTATGATCTTGGTCAAAAAGGGAGTGGTATTTTTTATATTAATTATATTTCCTGAATCTATGGGGTCATATTATGCTTCTTCTTCTCATTCTCTGTCTCCCTCTGTCTTTCTTTCTCTTCCTCTCTCTATCAAATTATTAATCAAGTACCACAGTTGAAAATTGTGGCATATTTTTAGTATGTAAATCTACCTAACACGATATAAGTAAAATGAGATAAGGACATTCAGTATTGATGGAGCAAAATGATTGTTTAATTGTATATAGAATCATAGAATCATAGAATCATAGAATGGTTTAGGTTGGAAGAGACCTTAAAGATCATCCAGTTCCAACCCCCGCCATAGGCAGAGACA
>VWZI01012839.1:0-29182 GCA_013396835.1 Psilopogon haemacephalus | reverse complement strand
GCACACTGCAGGCTCATGTTGAGCTTCTCATCCACCCAGACCCCCAGGTCCTTTTCCTCAGAGCTGCTCTCCAGCCACTCACCACCCAGCCTGTATTTGTGCTTGGGATTGCAGCGCCCCAGGTGCAGGACCTTACACTTGGCCTTGTTAAATTTCATGAGGTTAGCCTGGGCCCACCTCTCCAGCCTGTCCAGGTCCCTCTGAATGGATCCCTGCCCTCCAGCAAGTCAACTGTGCCACACAGCTTGGTGTCATCTGCAAACTTGCTGAGGGTGCACTCGATTCCTCTGTCCATGTCACTGACAAAGATGTTAAACACCACTGGTCCCAGCACTGACCCCTGAGGGACGCCACTTGTCACTGGTCTCCAGGTGGACATTGTGCTGTTGATCACCACTCTCTGTGTGCGACCATCCAGCCAATTCCTTATCCAGCGAGTTGTATATGGTGTATGAAGTCATTGGTGGAAATGAAAAGAGTGTTTTGACTTACAAGCAGAATTTCACTCAATAGCATGACATTCCTTTGATGTAAAACCATCTTCCAATTACTCAATACTCAGTATAAGTAAGACTTTTCTTTTTTTCTGGTGAATAGGAGCATTTATAGAATTTCTGTTCGCAGTGAAAGATTTGTGGTCAGAAAGTATGTCTTACAAGATAGACATGAAACAAAATCTTACTTTAGACAAAAGAAAGGGTCAAATGAAAATATTTTTCAGACACGTAAGGAATGCCTGTAAGGAAGGTAATAAAATTGGGGGGGTTCTGGTGAGTATCTGTGTATAAGATGACAATGAATTGAACGATGACTTAATCTCTGTAGTGTTGAAAACCTTGTATTTTTGAGGATTAGTAAAGGCTTGGAATAGTTCAGAGTCTCCACTATGGGATCTTTGTATTAAAAACTCAATTAAATATTCCTTTGAAATATTTTAGTTCGCCTAAATGTAATGAAAAAAACTTATTCAAGCTATGCTGAGACAAATAGAAATTTAAGTCCTCTTATTTTAGAAACTTCAATCTCATTGGCAAACAGGTGGATGAAAATGAATGATAGCAGGAATGGGGAAGAAACTATTGTACTGCTAGGGCAGTCTTTGATTGGCTGGTTTTCAGATTTCTCTCCTGCCAATGGTCAGTTTTGTCACGAGGGATGTTTGAAGAGATGGGCTCTGGGATGGGCTCTGGCTTTTGTTCTCAGGCTCTGCTCTCTGCCTGCATGTTGGATCTTGTCTGCCCCTGGAACACGTGGCTCCTATGCTTTTGCCAGCACCTGGACTCTGGCAATTCCCTTTGCACAGGGGATCTTGGAAATCTTGATGAGGATTACAGTTTCTGCAGTTATTGCCTCGGCACAGCGGCTTGGATTAATCAAGCATCACCTAGTGAGTAAATTGGCCATCATTTATTGAAGTCTCCGGGTTGCACTGATATTCCTCTCCTCACTCAAGTTGCCCTGAAAATTCACGTGGTACATCTGTGTGAGCAATTCCCAACTGAATACTCAAACCTTGATGAGTTATAAGTAGTTATTTTTTGAGTTTTGTTTAGCTGGTTTAGTGCGGGTCTGGGTGTTAATAAATTCAATATTTTCCTGTTTTCTGCACATAAAATTAAATATTGTTAAAACTGTTAACCTTCTCTTACCACAGAGCAATAGCTATCACATTATTCCATATTATTTCTATGTATTAAAAATTTTTGCATTCACAGTCATGTCTGATATCCTGACATTGACGTAAACAGTTGTCAGATCTCTTTAAGATGAGTTCTATGATCCTACATCCGGTGACTCGTGATAAAAGATGTGCTGCATCCTACAGGCTTTGAATGTACACATAGTTGTTCTGACTATTTGCTGTTTTCAGCAAAATGGCTGAAAACATCCGGTTTAACAGCAGTGACATGACAAGGAGTGGTACCTAGTAAAATGTATGTATTTCATAAAGTTACATGTTTGAAGCAACATAGAATCAGAGAAGCAGTCACGGTTGGAATGGAACACAAGGATCATCTAGTTCCAACCCCAGTGCAACAAAGATGAAAAACAACAAATGTTTCCCCCTTTGTGCTTGATATTTTATTAGAGACTTTGCAACTCAGACTCAGCATTAAAAAAAAAAAAAAAACCCAAAACAAAACCCAAAAAACAACAAAAAAAAAAATCAGTATTTTAAATTTACAATATCTGATAAATACTAGGGCCAAATGTAAAACCACAGAATCAGAGGATGTCAGGGGTTGGAAAGGACCCAAAGAGATCAAGTCCGGCCCTTTGCCAGAGCAGGCCCTTTGCCTGAGAATCTAGGTCAGGTCACAGAGGAACACATCCAGACAGCCCTTGAAATTCTCCAGAGAAGTAGACTCCACAGTCTCCCTGGGGAGCCTGTTCCAATGCGCTGTGACCCTTACAGTAAAGAAGTTCCCCCTGTGTTGAGGTGGAACCTCCTGTGCTGCAGCTTACACCCATTACTCCTTATCCTATCACTGGGAGCAAGTGAGAAGAACCTGTTCTCCCCCTCCTGACACCCACCCCTCAGATACTTATAAACATTTATCAGATCCTCTCTCAGTATTCTCTTCTCCAAACTGAAAAGCCCCAGATCCCTCAGCCTCTCCTCATAAGGCATGCTCTGCTGTCCCCTAATCATCTTTGTAGCCCTCCACTGGACCCTCTCCAGCAGATCCCTGTCCCTCTTCAACTGTGGAGCTCAAAACTGAACACAGTATTCAAGATGGGGTCTCACCAGGGCAGAGTAGAGGGGAAGGAGAACCTCCCTGGATCTGCTGGACACACTTTTCTTAATACACCCCAGGATCCCATTGGCTTTCTTGGCCACAGGTGCACATTGCTGTCTGGAGGATAACTTGTTATCCACCAGGACTCCCAGGTCCCTCTCCACAGGGCTGCTCTCCAGCAGATCACCTCCCAACCTGTACTGGCGCAGTTTATTATTCCTCCTCAGGTGCAGGACTCTTCATTTGTCCTTGTTGAACCTCATTTGGTTCCTCTGTGCCCAGCTCTTCAGTCTGTCCAAGTCTCACTGGATGGCCTTTCAGCCTTCAGCTGTATCAGCCAAGCCTTCCAGTTTGGAGTCATCAGCAAACTTGCAAGCAGACACTGTTCCCTCATCAATGTCATTGATTAAGATGTTGAACAGCACTGGACCCAATACTGATCTCTGCGGGACTCCACTAGTTATAGCTCTCCAGCTGGACTTGGCACCATTGATCACCACTACTTGAACTCTATCTTGTAAGGAATTCCTAATCCACCTCACTGCTCTTCCATCCCACACTTCCTGAGCTTGTTCATTAGGATGTCATAGGAGACAGTATCAAAGGCCTTACTATGGTCAAAGTAGACTACATCCACTGGTGTCCCCAATCAGTTATGTCATCATAGAATGCTATCAGGTTAGTAGATGAAAAAATCTTCCTGCAGTAGTTTGAAATGGTATATTAACTTACATAATCAGGACTTCTGTTGTGAGGTAGACCTCATTTGATTCAATTATAACTTTCTAAAGGAAAAGTTATTATAGCATTGTGTCTCTTCTGTAACAGGGTGAAATCAAATACATTTCACATCCATACACATATTCTAGGATAATGAGGTGAATTGCCCATGAAACTCAAAGAAGGTATAAACACCTATACATGCATATATTTTCACTACGAACAACTGTTGTGGTAGGCTTAAACAGGCCAAAATAGGCTTATACATGTCCTGGCTTGCCCAGACATGTTTTTCTGCTCTCCCTCCTTCTGTTGTGGGGAGAAGCAACTGAGGGAAAGAGGACAAAGAACCTTGAGCCACTGAGTCTAAGGACCATGGTTTGCCCAGATTTGTTTTGCTCCTATTTACAGCCTGTGGTAAACAAATGACATACATTTGGCTTCTGCCTGCCTTGTGCAAGGCCTGTTTTTTTCCCAAATTTGGGTAAAGCAAGCCTATGGCTTCGCCTAATATGGTCAAGCTTGGCTAACTGCTGTTCTGATTGACTATTCTGTGTCTAAAGGCCCATTAGTCTTGGTGTACACTGATAACAGTGCTCTGCTGTTGTATTCGTGCTTGCTTGCTTGCTGCTGGTGGGGTTCTGTCTCACTGCCTTATTGCGTCCTGAACTGCCTGGAAACTGCCTGGAAACTGCCTGGAAACTGCCTGCTTGGAATTTACATGGAACAGGCTCTAAATGCCTCCATGAGATAGGCCTGCATAGCCAGCGTGACATCTGTGCTGAGACTGCACATTGCAAGACATCCTGCCTACACCTGAAAGCTTCCTGCTAAGAAGGGAAGTCCTGGAGGTACATAGATCATCCAAAGAAACCAGGACCAAGTCAGAGATCGTCTGTCCTTGTTCCCCAGCACTCTGTGAAGCCTGGGAAGAATCAGAAGCCTTAGTGGCTAAAGACACCAACAGAACCCTCTGAAAGTGTTTGGATACTGTCTTAAGCCACACAAATCAGGAGATAATATTTTGTGAGTAAATACATAAAGCCTCTTGTAATTTACCAGTTGCCTTCTGCCATAAGCAGAAAGGAGCTTTCTTAAGTCCATCTAGTGCACAAGTGGTACAATTGACTGCAAGAACCTTCTCTTCCAGTTGAATTCAATGTTTATATATTTTTGCTAGTTATTTCTAGATTTGGTATTCATTTATGTAATGGTTTCCATTACCATGTAAAGAACCACTTATTATTAAAATTAGTGGTTGAGGGTGGTAAGGGTTTTGAATATCGAAATTAATACAGGATCACTTTGAAAATACCATCTTGCAATCAGTTAATTGCCCCTCCATTACAACAACACATTGTTAAAGAAATCATTCATGTAGTTTTGATGAGAAGTTTACATTATTCTTAAGCAGATGCCTCTTCACATATTGTCAGTCATAGCAAAGTTCTTTTAATAGTAGACTAGTGAGGGCCAAATCTCTGTTTTCCTAGGCGAAAGAAAAAAGAGGAAAGACTGTTTCATAGGTACCAACCTGCTGTTCTCTTTGTTCTCCATCATTTGCATTTCTCAGTAGGATATGTATTTCAAGACAAAAAGAGGATTTTCTCTGATTCCATAGCAAGTTCCAAAGGTTGGTCTGTGGACTTTAAGTGCTTCTGATTCCCAAACTAAACGAATCCAGAATACATTATACTTGAAGATCTAGTAGCTATTTTCCTACGTTCCTGACCTGAATGCTGTTTTAATTTTAACATTCCAAAACCACACAATTTCCATAATATAATGCCTATTTAAATAAAACTGAAAGTTAACAAAAATATAAAGGATATGATTAGCTAGAGAATATATTTCTAGTTTTCTTTCTGTTTTTCGAAAGAATCAAGATTCTGTGACTATTTGTTTTTGGGGGGGGGCAACAAAACAAAAATTATGACCATTGTGCATTTCATTCAGAACTTTTAATCAGATTTGCATTGTGTAATTTATGACTGTGTGTTGTCCATGGAATAAGTATAATCCCTTAATCCCTATGTGGTGGTTTAAGCAGTTACCTTCCTCCCCACCTTTTGAAATAAACCCCAGCTAGGACTCTAAACACTGAAAGTTGATAAATGAAGCTTTATATTTACAGCTTTGCACAATATACAAGCAGATATTTACAAGATATATCAGATATTTACAGATATATACAATGAAAAGGTAATACAGAAACACCACAGCCCTCCCAGAGACCAAAATTCCCAAGAGGGGTAACCAACCACCCCCTACCACCTTTCCCCCCTTCCCCAGTCTTATCTCACCACCTGTTGATGCTGCAGATAAGCGGAGGAAGATAGGCCAGAGGGATTAGTAGTAGGGAAGAAGTTAGTAGAATTACTGAGAATTAGCTGCCAAGGCAGAGACAAAGGAGACCATGCAAAGAGAAGCAGCCACAGCCAGAGTGGTCTGAAAACATCTGATATCTAAAGCTTTGGTTACAATACTTAAAAACAACTTTTTTTTTCTTTCTCTGTAAAGCTCTGGTGAAGTGACATACTGTGTTTTCCTCTCTCAGCCAATAGTCTAATTTCTCACTCAAATTCTCCAATTAGTTCAAACCAGCGCACCCTCAAAAAATATTTTTAGTTGTTCTAACCATGTGAGTAAGAATGGTTTCAGTTTTCACAGTATGTCAAACTCTTAACTGTGTCCTGGGTTAACACAGCCCAATCTCACAAGCCCTTCTCCCCACACACAAAGGGAAGGGAAAATAACTAAAAAACCTTGGGGTTGAGATAAGGAATGTAATGAAGTGATAAGATACACAATTACCTTAGCCTATTTGCAGAAAAGTGCAGGAAAACAGAAGCAGAATCCAGTGACCTCTCTGCTCCACAACTCCCCCCTCCCCCGCAAAGGAGCCCAACACCCCAAAACCAGAAACTAAAAGCAGCAGCCAGAACAGGCTGTTATATTACAATCTGAACTTCAAGCGCCATGGTAGTCTGCTCCAACCAACATTTTGTTTTTAAAGCTGGCTTCATGGCAGCATGGTATTGAATATCATCAGCAGATTCAGCTCAACCCATGACAAACTGATAATGATAACTTATCTCAAAAGTTGATAATGATCCATGATGATTATATATAGAGTACATAAGGATCTTTATAATGTCATTTTTTATTGGTGTACATATGCAAACAAAAACAGTACCGGCAGAGCTGTAGTCACTTTCACTTACAAGTGCTTACAAGTGCTTACAAATACAGCACTTTAGTTTGTCATATCTGAATAATTAAAACTAGTCTAATGTGTGAATACTTAATTTAAGATATTTGTAATATCTTACGAACAGTGCCATTACTTCTGTGCCATGATAGACTCTGTCTTTGCTATCACTTGCTTGCAGTTTCATCATACAACTGCAAATTTTGTACTGGAGGAACAAAACAGAAGCAGATTCTTTGAATTCTGGCTACAAAAATATATTTTATGAATATGAAAATTAAGTAACCATATCCAGTATTCAATTTCTGGTTAAGTGTCAGGATACAAAAGTAGTTTTGAGGGTACCCAATCTACTTTTAAAACATGTTCTTGGCTTTAGCAATATTTCTAAAAGTCTGCTGGTGCTTCTCAAGAATTTTATCCTACCAGCACTTCAAAATCTTAAGAAATATTCCTATTGAAGGACAATCAGCTTTCCAGTTTCTTTGTTATATTCATTTGGCAGTAGCCAGAATACCTATCTCATTGTACTTTTCTTCCTCCTAAATGTGCATATTTACTTGCAAAAATAAAGTAATTCTTAGACTATATAGAAAAAAGCATGCAAGGAATTATTTATTAGCCAATCAAGCAGTCAAACTAGTAGTTGTCTACTATGTTTCTTGTTTCTGTGTGTTTTCAGCCTATGCCTAAGGCTAAGGAGGTAGATTATTAGCATAGTATCATAGATAAATGTTAATGAGAATATCAGTAGTTCATGTCCACTTTATCAAATAATGGAGTAATTATTCTTGTCCAAGACATTTTCTTGCACTATAATGTTACCTTCCTTTACTTTTCTGTGATCGCTTCCAGACACATTCAGCCTGCAGAGCTGTGAGCACAACTCTTTTAGCTTTCAGATTTAATTTGGCTAGCTCTTTTTACTATTATGTGACAGAAAAATGACATTTTGTCAAAGAATCCATTTTCTAAGACAGACAATCTCTTAGGTACTTTCCAGAAGAAATATTGATTTTATTCAAAGTTGACAAAATTAGTTTTTTTGGGGTTTTTGGTTTTTTTTCTTGTATTGCTATGAGTGGACCAAGATAGGCACAACAGAAGATAGAAGCTCACCTTTTTCTTACATGCAAGAAACCTCTCATTTTTATGTCAATATCTATCCATAGTGTATGTCTATTGAACTGTTCACCTTTTTGTCTTATCACGTTTGTAGGGAATCTGAAGGAAAGAGAGAAAGCTTCCTTGCCACAAAACCAAAAGCATAGAGAGTGGGACTTAAGTTGCACTTTTTTTGCTAACTTCATAGAAATATTATTTGCAGTTAACTAATTCACCAAAACATATCTCCATTTACAGCTCTGGCAATGGACTTTGTATAATAAATTTTGCAGGACTTTATCTCAACTATTTCATATATAATGCCAGATAATGATGTTAATCTTTTTATGTTTCTTCAGTTGCTTGAAGTATGAATTGCATAAATTATTGAACATTATTATTTTGGTTTGTATCATTATGACTTATACAAATTTGAAACTGAAGTTCAAATGCAAAGTTTCCTCTTACCATTTGAAAGCCCTATATCCTTCAGTACTGATTTTGTGGAATCACACTTCTGATCGTTGTTACTTCTGATGCTTATGTTAAACTGTCTAATGTGAAACAAGAATAATTTAATTCATCCTGAAACATATTCATAGCACTGAAAGTTCTCCAGAAGTGCCACTGGAATTTTATTGCTTTCATTTCTAAGTTGTTTGCTATTTGTTGGTTTGGTTTTTTTGGTTGGGTGTTTGGTTTTGGTTTTTTTCCAGTTAACGTGCATATTTCACATATACCGACATAAGAAGGAAGTTTAATTTCAAGTCCTGGTGAAAATCTGTATAAAACTTGGACACTTTATGTTAGGGCTTTGGTGTCCATGTGTAGTTTTCTATTAGCAAATTGTAATAGCACAAAATTAAAAGCAACCATAGAAGTTATTTTAAATTAAGCTTGTTTGGGGATTTTTTGTTTGTTTGTTTTCTTCCTCAACGTGTTTGGTTTTGTTGTTTATTTTGTGGGATCTGTTTGTTTGGTTTTGAGTTTGTTTTTGTGGTGGTGGTGCTGCTACTGCTTATTTTTCTTGGTGAATAGCCAAAACACTGGTTTAACACAGCCTGCGTATGTGTATTGTTTTCATTCTGTATTCCAATGTTTTATCTCTCTAGTATCACCTCTGTTTTATCACTACACATTTCACACACAACAGTTGCCCCGAGTAGCATTGATTTGTGTTTTCTACATGTTATTACTTTTGATCTTCTGATGGTGGCACCTTTAGTAACATTCTTACCAGGGAGCAGAGCAGAGTAGACCAATGACAACAGAGTTGGGTGATTCTCAGCAGTACTGTCTGTGATCCAGGCAAACCTGCACTTTGACATTGTGATAACAAGCTGGACAGACAAATGGAAAAATAAGGTATCTATTTCTATTGCATGGTAGTCTTTTCAAATTACATTTTTGAATGCAGAAAGTTATTTGGTAACTGAATTATGGGCAGTAGTTGTTATCAAACATAGAGTAATTATTCTTTTTTTTCTTAAAACATCAGATTAACCTAGCTACTAAACTGTTGATTTTTTAGGGTTTTTTTTGGTTTGGTTTGGTTTTGGATTGCCTTACTGCTATTGGCCTTCACTATGCTCTCAGTTCAGTTCTCCCTTGTGCACTTCTCACCTTGTTGTGAGGCACTTAATACTAATCCCCAGTAAACCTGAGGCATGGCAAGTTTCCAGGTAGACAAACCCAAAGTATCAGGGCTTGTTATTATGCAGCAAAGATGGCTTGGAACTTAGACATAATGCTGCAAAGCAAATAAGGCAAGAGCATGGCAGGATACAACAGCAGAGAATGATAAGGCAGAAGCACATAGTTTTTACCTGCTCATCTCTTTTATTAATTCACCCTGAGACCAATGGCTCTTTGGCCACAGGGCATACTCAATCAGAATGGCAGTTTGCCAAACTTCTCAATATTAGCTGAGCTTGGGCTTGCTTTTACCCTTTTATGGCAGAACACAAACAACTGTATAAACATATGTGGGCACCCTATTTATTAGAGAGAATGAGGCAAAAGGGTGCCAAGCCTTTGTTTTCCTTTCCTGCCCTTGCTTCCCCCAACAGCAGAAGAGAAGGGAAACAGGGAAACATGTCTGGACAACCCAGGACACATTAAGGCCAATTTTGGCGTTCCATGACAACAGCAACACATCACCAGTTCCTGTGGGAATCTGTGGACTCCTATCTGACATGAAGAGCCCTAGCTGGTGTCACTAGAAGACATCACCTCTGCACCCTTTCTTTGTCTTTCAGTGAAGTCAGAACAGGACATCAATAAGATCCGAATCTGAAAATTATTCCCTTAAGAGCATTTGGAAGTGTAGCATTGGCACTATGTCTTGCAGAAATTATTTTGTTTCTGGTCACACTGATATTGCAGCTAGCTGCATCTGTACTTTCTGTGCGGATTTCTCTAAGTGATTTGAAGCTCTGCATTACCAGGGCTTCTGTTTCCAAGAAGACAATTTTACCTTAATTAGGTTAAAATACTCTTTGACACGCAAACAGCATTTGTCTGTTTATGAAGGAAAAACACCTCTGTGTTTTTTAATAAACTAGATAAGTTAACCCTTTCTGTTTCCTTTATGTTATTTTAAATTTTTTTTTTTTTTTTTTTCACATCCTTCAGTTCAGTTTCATTTTTCTGGTTATCTAGATTTAAAATAGTAATACTAAGCATGCATACAGTATTGACATGTTAGTATCACAAATTTTCTCTGTACTAGTTAAGCATATTGTTTTTTTCCAGTTTTACTGCAGTTTTCTGTACATGATCAGCCTTAATCTGAATTTAAAAAAAAAAACACTACTTCCCAGAGCATGAACAGTTACATATTTAATATACATTCTTCTTTTCCGATTGTTTCTTTCCCATCATTTATTGTCATGATTCATTGTTTCTTTGCTTGTCTGCTTCAAGCATTGTATTTAATAACAGATTGTTGATGAAGAATGCATATAACATTGCCTAGATATTATGGTTCAATTGTGATATAATCCCATAAAATTGTGCTAAGAATCTTACTTTTTTTTGATGACAACTATTTGATATCCATCAGTGCTGAATTCATTTCATGTTTATCTTGCTCAGGATTGTTTTGTGTTTTTTTTTTTTTTTCTATATTCAGAAATAGTTGACTTCATCACAGAAGATGTAATTTTATTTTAAAGAAGAAATCACCTTTTAGTATAGTTACCTGATTAGGGATTCTCTGTAGAAAAGCTTCTGCAGGAGATGCTGAGACTGTATAATGATGTATTGGGTTAAGGCTATCTTCCCCAAGCCCAAAAGCCCAATAAAAACTCGATCTGATTTGGAAGTAAAAAGGGTAAAAGTTTAACAACAAGTAGGACGGAAAGGGTTCTTTTACAGAAGGTGGGAGAAAGGGGAAACAAGCTTGGGGATATGGGGAATGAGGGAGAAGGGTACAGAGATCAGGGAGAAGGGGGAAAAGGAAAAAACAAATATGACCGCGTCAGGCAGCTGAGTTCGATTAGCTTTGGTGCTGAAAGGAAAGCAGGATGCAGGAATTCTATGGCGAAATGTCTCAGTCCCAGTTCCAAAAGAGAATAACGGTATTCTCCACGTGGCAGCAGGGAAACACGTGCTCTAGCAGCACAGAGCAGCAAGCAGGTGCTCCAGCAGCCAGCAGAAGGAGAGAGAAGCGTGAAGGGGGGGGGGAAAGCTGGGTCCCCCCCTTTTATAGTCCAAATCCTAGCAGGAAGTGGGAGTGTCTAACCATGACACCTGGGAAAAGGGTTAAACCATTCCTTGGGAAGAGGCAGGGGGTCTCAGGTGGGCTTAACCCTTTACAAATGAGAATACAATTTTTGAAATATATCTTAGAGGGCCATGAGACTAAGAGTAATTTATCTGCTTTTAATTTTGTTATCATATGTTTTGTTTTTAAAAAAGCACACATTGTAACTTTAAAGAAAGTACATAGAATTCAGATGTTGGAGTTTCATTTGATATTCTTACTGAGGTTTTGCTCTTACATGCAGTATAGAGAGAATCATTGATTTTTTTTCAAAATGCAAAGTTTGCAGAATGTGAACTAGAGTATTATTTCCGTAAAAATATGTACTCAACAAAATTGAGATCTGTATAAATATTTTTTGTTGTTTTGTTGTTGTTGGGTTTTTTTTTTCCCCCTAAATACTTAGGCTGTCATCCATTCAATGAAGAAGCTTTACTCTGTGAGCTTTCTCACAAGAAAACATCTCTTATGTGTAGGGCTTGAAGAGATCCCTTCACAATCATTTTTCATTTACAAGTTTCACATACAAGAATTTGGCAAATGGTTTCAGGTAATGAGTAATGAGAGAAAATCATAGTCTGCTTGTCTGTTGTGTGAAAGTTGAAAAATGGACTCAATTTGTTCAATAAATTATTCATTGAAAGTTATTCATTGCTAACAAAAATGCTGTCTGCAAAATTTTTGTCTATTTGGTGTTTCATATGCAAGAGAAAACTGATATTAAGGTCTGTGCTGTTACTTCAGCTGTCCTAGAGAAAGTCTTTTAAAGAAATGATCTCTCACTGGAAAAGGAAGAATGTATTCTTCCATTCCACAAATAGAGAGAATGTTCCAAATACGATACACTCCCAATTGTTAGGGGGAGAAGGTGGGGAGCAACAGTGAAGAATCTGTCAATAGAAGACTAGAAGCCAGAAAAATACTTGGTAACATACAGAAAATAATGAGGCGGGTGTGTTATCTCTTCCCGGTGTTTTAGTTTATTTGTTCTCATTTGATAACTCTTTGGAAATACAGTTAGCTCTAGGAAAAGATTTTTGAGTGATTAACATAATTTCCTTACTCAGTGTATTTTCCCACCATGGCTTTGAACAGTATTAGAAGAAATGTAGCAGGGAGAATTAGTAATTATATAACTGTCATTGTCATCAAAGCCAGTTGAATGTTTTACACAGAATGATGATAAGAGCAATTTAATTATATCAGAAGAGAATTTGCAGGCTTGCAAAGTATAGATCTTCTCCAAAAGAATCAAATGTCGCTAAAAAAGTAGTTGACAGCAGCTGGTACACATTATGTATACCACAGCCTCCTAATGATTTCCTAAGATGAAAAAAAGGAAAAAAAAAAAAAAAAGGAAAAAAAAAAAAAAAAAAAAAAAAAGGAAAAAAAAAAAAAAAAAAACCCACAACAAAAAAAAAAGAGACCAGCATAAAATAGGGAGAAATAAATTCATGTTTGGAGCAGTTCGCACATCTAAACTGGGAGAATGAACTGCCAGAGAATTTATCAGGATGGACAAGAATTCAGACAATGTTGACAAATTTTCTTCTCTGCATTTAGAAAAAAGCCTAGAACATTGTCATAAACAGAGCTAACACCAAAATATTTTAAAGAATCTTCATGTAACTACTGCCTGAACTGCAGAGATATACTATGTGTAAATGAGCTATGAATGTTGCATAATTTCCTTAATTCCAAAGAGTACATATATTTTAATAGTGTCATCATGAAGTTTCCTGTGTTCACTTATCTCAAATTACTGCTAAATCAGTGACAATTTTATGTGTCACAATAAAAATGGACATTTATTTCTTTAAAATAGACCACATTTCTCATTAAGGTGATGTTTAAATAAGGCACTGCAATGCATTAAAACATATTTTACTTCTAACTTGATATAATATCCAAGAAATTTGTCAGTGTATTCAACATTTGAGTATAATGACGCTTTTACTGCTACTTGTTTTTCTGTCAAGACAATGATGTCATACAATCTATTTGCTTACATAGATGTTTCTATTAAATATGTATATGCTTCTATTAAATACAGAAATTCCTAAACAAACAAAATAGACTATTTGAAGAGCATGCTACTCATAGGCTGCTTTTACATTTTGGACATGTGGTGGTCTGTTAAATTCTTAACACCAACCGGGAATTAGGCTTCACAAGGTATGCAAGTATTATGCAAGTAATTTGAAAACTAAGGATGTCTTCGTTTTATTCTCATTCCCATTAACGGCCTAGAAAGATTGTAGTTACAAAGTGCCCTGCCAGTTCTTATTTGAACCTGAAAAGTTGTAAAACACATTAATTTTCATAGTGGAACACTTACTTGAAGTAAGCAGATCTCAAGTTCCATATGATTTGGCTATTAGTTTTAGACAAAGTCTAGAGACAAGGGATAAAAATTATAGAGAATCAGAAGCAAAGGCATTATATGCTTGTGTACACTGCTATTGCTTTATATAAATTTTTTAATATCTTTTTTAAATGGATTTTTTAAAATTCCATCATGTTAACTTTAATGCATTTATCCTTTTTCATAAGAAGATAAAAGATTGACTGATAGGTGAATCCTTTTATGCATTATTTTTAAAGTCTGAAGGTCAAAGTGAAGCAGTTAGGCTGAAATAAAAAGTGGAAAGTTAACTAGTAATAACTTTCAGGAATCAGTCTATTATAGCAGAAGCAGATGGGTCTGGTTATGAGATATTAAAGGTAGTAACTGAAAGGTGTCATTTGAAGACTCATGAAACAGTATTTACAGAGTCAGAACTGTTCTTCACAGAAGGAGAATAGTAGCATTCCAAGATTGTATGTCTTTCCTAAGTTGATATAGAGCATAAATTGTGCTTGAATGTGACCAATCCACCAATGCTTGATCATAGCAAGCACTGTCTAGAGGTAATTTACTTACAATGGCTTCTCCTCTTTCTTTTGGTTGTCCATGTAGATATTGTTATGCTAAAACTCTATTAATTTAAGATTTACTTGAAAAGAGATGGTAAAATTAGAGTTTATCTAAGCTCATGAAAAGTTAATAACTAATGCTTTCTGATTTTGTGGTGATATCTGGTAACAATGTGTTATAAAAATGCACATAAAATGTGTATCAGTTTATCCTTTCATTGAATATTTGACAATACTATTTTTCTGCTAAATATCTGCAAGATTTTATATTGCTGTTTTGATATGTGTAATGAATTGAATCGATTTTGATCAAATAGTAATGATTTAAGCATAACATTCTCCATTTTTATTTTAAATAGGAAAGACTAGTTTGAAGTTACATGTCATATGAAAGTCTTATTTTACTTATCCTTATAAATCTAAAATAAACATGGTGGAGTGACCAGCTCTGGAAATAAGCAAAACATAACTGCATAGAGCCTTGAGCACCCTGCTTTAGCTGATCCTAGTTTGAGCAGGGAAGTTGGCCTAGGCAATCTCTAGATTCAGCTCCTTTTTTACACTTTTTCAAATAACAGTTCAGTTTCAATAATGACAGATTACTTTTTTAAATAAAAATCTATAAAGTACTCTTTCCCTCTACAGAAATCTGGTGACAATGAGGCTGAAAACTACTGTAAAGAAAAGCTACTTCCCAGATTTATAATTGAATCAATAAAATGGTAATAATTAATGTGGAAATAATAGTGTGCTAATACAAATTTACACAAAATGTGTGCTTACAGTTTCCTGGCTGAAGTAAAGAAGTCTACTTTTAATAACTATGCTTTTGCTTAAAGTATAAAATGTTGGGTATATGCTTAGTTATTGCATATTAAATAGAAATATTTTTCACATCCGTGATTTCCCAAAGTTACCACTAATCATTTCAAATATTTCCTGTTGCTGTATGTATAGAATTTATTTCAGAATAACACTATAAATATAAATCATATTAACATATAATATTAAATGACTATTTATATGTAGTCACAGAAAAGCAATGGTCCTGTGCTGTGTGATAAAGTGTGTAACTCCAAATAGTTTCATCACAAGAAAGCAACTGGGGTAAAGTACATTAGGAGTCTGAATAAAAAAAAGCTGTTTGCAATCATTTACAGCTGAGTGCAACAAAAATTACTTTCTAGGGATCAAAGGAAATTAATGATTGACCAGTGTAAGCAGAACATCCCACAGCATGTTAAATATTTAATACCTTGCTACTTCTGCCCAAAACAATCTGAGGTTTGGCGTATATCCACCAAAATAGCTAATGGCTAATTAATTTGCCATGTCATTTTGCATAACATTAGTAATTAATACTAGTCACCATGCACTATAGTGAACTTTTTTCTTTTAGTTAAAGATTCAATCTCAGTAGTTTCAAAAGAATGATGAAATGGTTACTTTTTATTATTATTAGAAGAGAACTTGAACATTGAAAAAGGTACTGCACTGAGAAAGAAGTATATATCAGAGTTTATAGAGCACATGTATTTGAGGTTGTTTAAGGTCAATTATTTTTTTTCCCACCGCTTGCTTGAAATAATAAGTAATAGAATATGAATAAATGAAACTCCAGCTGAAATGAACTACAGTGATGTATAACACTGTATTTAGCTGTCTTTTAAAATGTTAGTCTTGTTTAACAGGCTCTAAATTGAACCTGTATTCTCCACCATTTTAGAGGCAATAATCTACCCCATGGTTTTGCAAACAAATCTCAAAAATCTCAATTAACTATTACTCTGTTATGGTTAAAGCCCAGCAAGCAGCTAAACACAATGCAGCCACTCTCTTACTTCCCTCCATACCCCAACAAAATGAGGAGAAGAATTGTGGAAAAAAGTAAAAATTTTGGGTTAAGATAAGAACATTTTACTAACAAAAAGAAAATATAATAATAGTAATGAAAATAAGTATAGCTAAAAGAGAGAGAAAAATAAGACCCAAGAAAAGACAAGTGATGCACAGTGCTTCATGCCCTGTGCACCTGCTCGCTGGCAGAGCATGGAAGAGTGAAAAATCTATAACTTAGGGTAAGCATTGCTTAGCAGCAGCTTAAACACCAGTCTGTTATCAATGTTGTTCTCACACTAAATCCAAAACACAGCACTGGAGCAGCTACTAGGAAGATAATTAACTCTCTCCCAGAGAAATCAGGACATACTGAAGATGAAAAGTAGTGCAATCTTTGAAGAAGCATTTAACTATTTAAAACAATAGTTCTGAATATTTAATATTTTTAAAATTTAAAATTAATAATAAACAAAAACAACCACAAGCAAGGCTTGGAGGTTGCTTTGTGAAAATATTTTTTTTTAAAAACTGTTTTGTGGGAAAGGTGTATTCTTGGGATCATTTTACTAGCCTGTATATCCTTCCAAACTAGAGTTTACTCTAGTAAAATACAATTTATTCTGAGACATGTTGTAATGTGAAACTCCAGGCACTGAAATCCTATAGTTAAAAGGCCCAGAGAGTCATTGAAAGCTAACATTACTCTGCAAAAGTTTGCAATGAGTAAGAGCAGCCCTGTAGCAGACAAGTCAGACTGGAGGATCACTAGTAATTAAATTAATAGCAGTGAGCCCAAAGCCATGTTTCTTCTGTTTCTCGTATTGCCTCCCATTTTTCCTCTTACACTCTTTTCATCTTTCTTATTCCTAATTAACACTTGTTAACACTTTTTCTTCCTTCCCCCCCCCCCCGCCTCCTTTGGCTTTTTTGCCTTTTTTAATTCTTCTGTATAGTTTTGCTTTCATTCCTCTTTATATGTGTGATTTCCCTGTTGACTTAGCTCTCTGTTCATTTTCTCTGGTTACTTCTTCTATTACCTTCCTCCCTTCACTGTTACCTTATTTGCTTTATGCTTCCTTTTATCTGTTGTGCCATGTGTCTAACTTTTCCTTGCTTAACTGTATCCATTTTATGTCAAAAAGGACTCTTCCAGCACTCCTAGTTTCATGTGAATCATTTCAGCCATGTTACTTAAAAGAATGTTTTTTGCTATTCTAAAAAAAAAAAAAAAATCTGTATCCTTTTCAAAACTATGTAGTTCAGTCTGCTCTAAGCACACATTTTAGGTTTGTAGCTGCAGTAAAATGTCATGGTAGAAGCTTAAATGCTGAGAATAGTACCATATAAAGCATGAACACTGCAACATAGTGTTTCTAAACCTCTTAGCACAATTTGGGATCTTTTTAGTAATGAGTCATCAACATATGCATTCATGTATACTGAATTTTCCTCTTTAGAGGGGATGGTGCAATGTAATATAGCGATATGCAACAGTTCTACCGATTTAAACATATGTTACCATGCAAGCTCCCAATGTAATTTACATTTTAGAGGTGGAATTGCTTTTTCTTCCATATTATCCTTTAAGACAGGGAGTACAAGTCAATATAATTGAAAACTAGGACTTCTCACATGGCATGAGTTTTCAGGACAAGATTATCTAAAGACTGATACACATATCATGAGTCTGCTTTTGGATAATTCCTTTATAAAAGACTAAGCTGTCTCAGCCTTCTAAGGTTTCCCTCCTTACCATCAAGGGAATTACTGGCATGAGTGTTAGTATGTCTCCGTGTATACATAGTGACTGTAGTAGGAAGTCTTTTTCTGAGAAATTTGCTTATAAATGTTGGGTTTTTTTTCCTGGGTGACGGATTTGATTCCTGTGGCATCAGAAGTTTTTCAGTAAGCAGGATAGCCTGGACTGAGGTACATGAGATAACAGAACTTCTGTTAAAGATTTAGCTTTACACAGATTTTTTCATAAGAGAAATTAACTATGATACTCTAAGCTTTCATACAAAAATTTAGACAATAGTGGGAATATTTATTATTTATTTCCCTACAGTGTTACAATTCTTTGCACAGGAACTTGATACTATGAAATTCAGTAGGCATTGAAGGACTAAGGAATTTCTGTTAGAACTTATGAGCCTTATATTTTGGGAATATATAAGAAGAAAAGACCCATTCTTGTGAGTTAAAGGAGCTATGAAATAAACTAAATAAAATCTCTGTGTGAATTGTAAAGTTATTTCCATGAGCAACAGAGAGAAATCAGTATGTTTAGGCAGAATATTTTTTTAAATAAAATACAAATTATTTTAATTCAAAATAAGATTAAGTTTCTAATCTCAGATGAGATGGTTTAAAATTGGGAAGTAGGGTAGCTACAAACTAAGGTGCATACATGAGTTTGCTTTATAAACCATGGCTACCTGTTACCATAAGCAATGAACCAGTGATTTCTTCAGTAGTTTCTAAGGAACTAATGTACAGGGCACCACTTAATAAGAATTGTTGATGTTTTCATCCTCATTATTCCCTGTTATGCACATTTTAGCTAACTTCTCACAGTTCAGTTTTGGAGGTCTCAGCTCTCTTCATTTTCTTAAAGGCATGGATACATAAAGTCAATGGATATACATTCACTCTAAACACTATTTACCACTTGGATAAGGTTAGTGTGAAGCAACTTATTTTGCCTTGCTGCATTGCTGATTGGCTTGCAGCATTGCTTCCTAGTTCCTGATAGTGGAGGGAAATAAAAAGCCAAATTCTCATGTCTCTATAATACAGAGTTCACTCTACTACAGCCTGAATTGCTAGGACATATTTTAATTTGCAGACTTTTTTTTTTTTTTTCATCCCTTCTTGAACTCAAGGTGATTAATTATATCATAATGCATTAAGAGAGTGCTTTATTCCTGACTAAGCTACATTTCCACCAGGGCTTTGTGATATATAGACAAGCTTTCCTTGACATGAAACATGATTTAGATACTATGACAATGTAACTGCTAGGGGAAAGGGGAGGGGGAATGTTTTCCGCAGCCTAAAAGTGAGTTTACAAAAATGAAACTTTAAAATCAGCTTTTCAAGTGAATCAGTGCAGTTAAGCATTTACGCTGAACTAATAGAACAGCTGGCAATTTGGGATTAACTTAAATATTAGTACTAGTACTTAATGTGTTTCTTTTGTCCAAAGGAATAAACTGAAACAAATCTGCTAATAGAGATGCCATCTGTTAATGAGAAGATATTAGAAAATTACCTTCTTTATTATTCAAACACAAGTGCCTTTACTGAGTTACATGATCAACCTACCACTGCCAAGTCCACCACTAAACATGTCCCTACCTATCTACACATCTTTTAAGTATCTCCAGGGATGATGACTCAACTACTTACGTGGGCAGCCTGTACCAGTGCTTCACAAACCTCTTGGTGAAGAAATATTTCATAATATCTAATCTAAACCTCCCCCCCCCCCCCAATCCCAGTACAAATTAAAGTGGTTTCCTCTTGTGTTTTTGCTTCTTACTTGGGAGAAGAGACCAACAACCACCTAATTACAACTTTCTTTCCAGTAGTTGTAGAGAGAGATAAAGTCTCCCCTCAGCCTTCTTTTTGCCAAGATAAACCACCCCAGTTCACTTAACTGCTTCTCATTAACTTGTTCTCTAGACATTTTGGCAGCTTCATTGCTCTTCTCTGGACACACTCCAGCACTTCAATGTTCCTCTTGCAGTGAGAGACCCAAAACCAAACCTAGTATCTGAGGTGCAGCCTTGTATTTACACATACAGACGGACAATCACTTTCCTAGTCTTGCTGGCCACACTGTTTCTGAAACAAGGCAGCATACTGTTGACCTTCTTGGCCTCCTAGGCACACCTGCTGTCTTACAATACCCCATTGGCTTTCCAGCCATGCTTCATTAAGCCCATAGCATTTCATGCCAGACTTGACACTTAGCCTTTTTGAGCCTCATATGGTTGGTCTCAGCCCATCAGTCCAGCCTGTCCGGATCCCTCTGCAGAGCCTTCCTACCCTAGAGTAGATCCACGTGCCTGCCCAATTGCGTGCCATTTTGAAACTTACTGTGGGTGCACTCAGTCCCCTTGTCCGGATCACTGGCCCAATACTGGGCCCTGGGGAACACTACTTTTCAATGGGATTTGACTCCATTCACCACCATTCCTTGAGCCCAGTAATCCAGACAATATTTTATACAGTGATGATTATATCCATCCAAGCCATGAGCAATATAAGTACAATGTTGTAGCTTGCCATAATCAAAGTAGTAAAGAAGCAGCTATAGATAATATCATTGAAATATATTTTTTTGGCCTTAAATATTAATTGTAACAGAAGGTTTGGAGTGCTTCACCAATGCAGTAAAGTACTAGATGACAAAACATTCCTGACCTTGCTACATCTGCTACTTCCACCAAGAAGTGGGTGTTCAGAAGAATTAAGCAGTAGAAAAAAGATAACTGGGCTCCTTTTCATAAATATCCTGCTTTGTTAAATTTTAAGTCTAGGATAATTTATAGACACTAACTTAGTATCTCTCTCCATGTGTAACCAACACATGGCCTCAATGACTGCTCCATCTGAAACTTGAAATACATAAAAAATTATATGCACAAGCATTATATTTGTTTTGTAACAGAAGGGCATTAATGGTTACATTTGCAAATACTGAAAGTTTCATTCATGACTAGTTTTCATCAAAACAATATAGATCAAGTCACAAGCTTTTATTTCAAGAAGGAAATCACATTGAAATAAAGCCACTAAAGCATAAAATAGGATTAATCAATGCAGACTAATCACAGAGGTCAAGACCCAAATAAAACCATAATCTCTACTGGTCTGTAGGGACCGCCATAGAGAAATTACTATAGAAGCATATTATAGGCATTATAAAAATGTTTAAATGTTGAATATCTATGTTCATATATATCTTTAGGTGTGTATACCTACATGTATATATATACACCAATCTTTAAGTCTTCTTAAAAGTAAGGTCCATTTAATAGTGAGTTTACAATTAAACTTGCACATTGGAAGAAAGAGATTATCTTGTTCTTAGTAATCCTCAGCATTAGTACTTCCGGAAGAAGTACCATGATTGTACAAAATAGTCTCCAAGGTAGTTACAAATCTTCTCCAGTGGCCTTGGCTCATGCAGATGTCTGTTGCTTCACCTCCCTTTATATGTTTAATAGCACAGTAATAGCACGGTTTCCAAGACAACTGTCTTGGAAAGTGTGTTGTGTTGAACATTTTCATGTGAGACTAAAATGAACAGCTAAAGGGGCATTATAGCTTTTCCGTGATTCTATCATGTCAGCTTTGAGAACAGGCTAGCATGCGTTGCCTTTTGCTTGTCATTACTCCAAATCCATGTTTGTAGATTAAAGCAATATTAACTTGTCTAAAACTCCAATNTATATATATTTTAATATATGGTGCTCAAAGTAGAAGGAAAAAATGAGGAAAAATTATCCTATAGATAAGTACAGGTAAATAGATGTAAGGATCTCGCTGAGCTCAGTAGGATTGCTAAGATGGAACTCCTGCTTTACTTCTACCATTTAGTTCTGAAACCTTCCCTTGCCTGAGAGTCAGCAGTTTCCTCTCATCACTGCAAGTTTTCGCTTATAAGCTCAGCAATATCTTGCTGCTGTGACAGGGAAGACCTCTCAGTTTCCACAGCTTGCTGAGTTGTGGGAGTTGGATGACACCAGGAGATCAGTCTTTCCTGAATAGCATGACCTCCAGGCTCCCCATGAGCTCAGAACTCAGGGAGTTCTTGTATTGTGCAATATTTTGCACTGCTACTGGCAGCTGGATCACAGGTCAAGGAGGAAGGCTTCCTCTTCTCCTCAGTTTTGTATGCTGTATTAGTACAAAACAATCAGCTAATTTAAAGTAGCTTTGTCTTATTTCTGTAACAAGCTTTAAAGCTATCCATAGTGCTTAGAGCACGTAAATCGAAGAAGAAATTGGGTAGGACAAAGAGAGACAGTACCTCTGCTTTTAATAGAACTACTGTTTGTAGAGTATAGTGATGCAGTACAAAATAAGCTGTGATTCCCCAGTTTTTATGTGTATCTAATAAATTTTTCATTTTCCTGAGAATATCAGTAGTTTAAGACTTAAGTTGGAATTGTGGTGTTACTATGTCTAGTCTAGATTTTGTTATAAAAATGGTAATAAATATTTAGCAAAGCATTTGTGTGATCTTGATGGTATAAGATTTGGTAACAGTCCCATTCTTAACATTGCTCAGCTGCAAGCCCTCCTTTAGGACTCAGCGAGGATTGTCTCTCTTATCTTAAGATTTCAATATTTAATTAAGAATTTAAAAGTTTGTTTCTGCAAGGTACTGAATGTACTTCTCCTTAATTACAAAGTTGTTTAACATGTGGAAAAACTGATGCATGCATTTAGTGGTATTGGCTTTAATGGATGAGTTTCTTAATTTAAACATACTAACACCATAAAGCAGTAGACAAGTTGTGAATGCCTTATGTCTAACTGAAAACTCGTTAACGTTATTAGAGTGCAATGAAAACATCACAGCATAAGCAAAATTCAAAACCAGATGTGTGTAGAGCTAGATAATGTTGGAATGCATCTATAACTACTATAGTGCAAAAATATAAATATATTTTTATAAACAAATATTGACAATTTATTCAGAAAGAAAAAGTCTGTTCTTTATTTACATTTTAACACAACAATTTATTACAACTCATTTTAATTTCTATATGCTTCTTAAAGAAAACAAAAATGAAACTTTCCTTCAAAATAATTTGTTAATTAAACCCCATATTTTGTCTTGAAACAAAAACCTCATGTTAAACACTTGTTCATATTTCCTCTTTTTTATACTTTCTTTAAATTGTTTTCCATGTGATGTTTTATACAATATCAAAATTACCTAACTCGGCTGAAGAGATTACACAAGAAATTACTATTTAGGGAGTATCTTTCAAGAAGCATCCATCTCTTGTTTTCTTTTCTTTAAGTAAGTCCTTCTTTTTTTTATTATTTCAGGGATCTATGATTCATGTTAATTTTCTTGTGTTGCTCCACAGGAATTAATATAAATAACAGGGCGAAACCCCTGAAATCATGGTAGAGTTTGGTTGAAATGTCTTTTTCTCCAATTCAGACATCCAACTGCGCTACTATATATATTTTTTTTTTCTTTAAAGTCTTATAGGACTACACATAGCAGTCTAGAGTTAATGCATAAATTCTAGAAAGATAGGGAAATAATTCAATTGTAACTGTATCTGTTTGGCTATAACACTTAATGACCTAAATTCATTTGTTTGTCATGGAAAGCTATTTGTAGTTGCTCTGTAACTTGTGTGTATTTGTACTTTCAATGAAAATCAAATTCTCTGCCTCCCAGCACATTATACAGATACATATGAGAACTTTATCATATCTATGTACAAGTAAATACTCAAAAAATGTATTTACCTGAACATCTTATAGCATTCTCTGTTGAATTAACTAGTGCAAATATAATTTACATTCTGATTTTCTATGAAATGTTTGAATTTCATTTCAGAATAATATATTGCTCAGCCAGGATATAGCAAATGAAAACTCTAAATAAAACCTTGTGGAACCCCATTGGTTTCAGACAGTCTACCTACTATTTGTTACAGTTCTTAGAATTAAGAATTTCTATCTTAGGTATATGTCAGGCCTCCTATAGGCCAATGACATTTAGAAGAAGTGTCTTGATGTAGGTTGTAATGACTGCTGAAATAAAACCTGCAAGTGATAAATGAGCAGATTGCTACTGTGAGAGCGTTTAAAGGTTTAGAACTCCTACTGACAAAGCCACTGGAGAGAGTTTGTAGAAAATTACTCTTTTCTCACCTTTAATTGCATTATTTAAGTTGAATGTTTTCTCCACTGAGTGGATTGAAAATAATAAAACCTTTTAATTTATTATGCAAAGACCTTTGCAAATAAAGTATAGTAACTATAGTAGTAAGAGTTACTTTATTGAATTAATTGCCTGTCTGCAATCAAATGGAAAGTGAAAATTGAATTTAACTAAACCAATGATGTTTTAGGACTTGATCAAATAGAGATGTCACAATAGAGATGTCACAAGTATCTTCAGGAGAATATAAAAAAAAAACCAACTTTGTAATGCAAAAATAAGCACTTCCAGTGGAAAAATTAATGAAGTCACAGAATGAACTATCCAGGACAAGTAGAAGAGAATTCTGCTGAGGAACTGTCATGAAATTTGGAATTCTAGAATCATAGAGTTGTCAGGATTGGAAGGAACCTCCAGGGTCATCTAGTTCCAACCCACCTGCCATGGGCAGGGACACTTTCCACTAGATCGGGTTGCCCAGAGCCCCATCCAGCCTGATCTTAAAAACTTCCAGTGATGGGGCTTTCACCACCTGTTTGGGCAACCTCTTCCAAAGTCTCACCACCCTTATTGTGAAGAACTTCTTCATAATGTCTAATCTAAATCTACCTTCCTCTAGCTTGGATCCATTTCCCCTAGTCTTATCACTGGCCAACATCCTAAGAAGTCTTTCACCAGCTTTCCTGTAGGCCATGATAAGGTCTCCTCAGAGCCTTCTTTTCTCCAGACTGAACAACCCTAACTCTCTAAGTCTGTCATAGGAGAGGTGCTCCAGCCTTCTGACCTTCCTTGTGGCCCTTCTTTAGGCATGTTTCAGCACAAGTAGTCTTTTGTACCTCATAATGTAATGTCTTCTCCATTGCACCATTTTTAAAAAAAAATATTTGTTTGAATTTTGGAAACTACTTTTGACAGAAAAGACTGATTGTGTAAAAGTATAAAATATTGCCAAGGTGAACACATAGCAAAAGAAACAAATGGTTTCCCTTATGATCTTATTTATATATTTAATTTTATTGATAATAAATATAAACTGTGGAATTTTTGTAAATTTGCTCCACCTACTTTATTTTAAAAAGTGACACTTAAAGCTAGAGGAAACATACAATTAGCTTGCATGTACACTGCATTTTTCAGATTTACTCATATGTGAGTCTTACTTCATTAAGGATACTTGGGCGTAAGAGAATGAGGTACAGTAGAAAGCTGTGGATAGTAGGATGGAAGATACTTTCCATGTGCAAATGCAGAAGTTCCTCTGAAACAAGGTCTACAAAAATGTGTGAAATACATGGAGACAAATTAACATTGTACATCATTCAGAACATGGCTAGCTATTTCATTGGTTGTGGTCATTTCAGAGTTTTCTTAGCTTTATTTAAAGGCTATGAAGCTTCAGGGGAAAAATTAGAGGGGAAAACAGTGGAAACATTTGGCTTTTTTAAAAAAAATATTTTCTCAATACTATTTTTGGAATCTTGAAGGTAGGAAATTACTTCATGAGGAGAAATTCTTATTGGACACAGAGGAGAGAAAATTATTGCAAATTGTAACAATATATAGAAAATTCTCCATAAATTGATTAGTTGCACTTTCATGTGCGATAGTCTTCACAGCACAGATTCAATTTCATTGATTTTTCTGTAATTGACATTAAATGGTACACTTATTCTTTCAAGTTATTGTCTCTCAACGTCACCATTTTTTTCCATTATGTGACGTATAGTCAGTTCTTTTTCGTGACCAGAAATTCTCTTTCTGATCATAAAAATAGCCAGAGATTATATTTTTGGAGTGAGAGATGTTTTGCCATTTAGATAAATGACAGTAGTTATCTCTACAGCTAATAGAAAATGCTGCAAAATTAAATGCAGAGAAATGTAGCAGTAATTTCTTCTTATAATGAGGAAAACCAGAAAAGACCAATAACCTTGCAATCAAAGAGTATGAACTCTGAAACAGTCAAGGTCACATAACTGTGAAGTTTAAAAATTCCGTGTCTGATTTAGAAAATGGTTAAATGTGAACATTCCTGTTATACACTTATTTTCATCAGTTAAGAACTCAGTGCTTCCTCTCTGCAGCTTCTGATAGTCAAGATCCTCTGGCACTACAAGTGCTTGAAGTTACTGGGCTTTCTCAGAATTAAAAGTAAAACGAGAAAAACACTGCATATTTTCAAATTGTGCAAGAAACCTGACATCTAGCAGAATATATATAAATTATTTTGTTGCACTATGCAATTTCACAACCTTGTATATAATCTGTGAATCAGCCTTTTCTGTTCCAGTATGGCTAAATTACCCGTTTTCTGTAAATTTGTCCGATATGAGTTGTAACAGGTTAATGCATTGTAAATGGGTTAACCCATCTGTCTTCTCCAAACACAGAAGTGAGGGAGTAGTAACACACACACACAAAATAAAAAAAAAAATCTCTGGGCTGAGCAAAGACTTGAGAGAAGAGTTTACTGAGCAAATCAGATAAGAATAATATTATGTACAATTACCTTAGCCTGTTTGCTCAAAAAGTGCAACAAAAGGGCAGCAGCAAGCAGAAGCCAATGAGCTAAAAACAGAAGCCAGGGAGCTACTCCTCAATCCCTCCCTGTCCTTCTGCCAGCTCCACGGAAGAGCCAACACCCAAAACCCCAGAACCCAAAAGTAGCAGGTGGAACAGGATACCTCTCATGTTATAATCTGAACTTCAAGCCCCTTAATACTTTGCTTCAGCCAGCACTGGCATGAGGCAGGATGATTTTGAATAACAGTAGCAAATACTCAACCTATGACAGAGGTAAAAAAGGGAATTTTTTGGTAATAATTATGTAAAAGGATGAGCAGAATGAAAATATTTGAATGTTTATGGTTTTGAGCAGCTTTTCATTTCTTAAGCTATGCAAAGATTTGTGGTTTACATTAATTGAGAAAGGTGTTGTTTTCTTTATGGGGGCCATTACATTATAACATGCCAACACTCATCTTGCTATATTTCTTTGTTAGTTAGACACAGCACTGGGGCAGTCCTGTGTATTACTTGTAACTGCAGGTGAATGTTATTTTAGTCTTTACAAAGTTTATTCTGAAACCAGCTTGGCTCATAAGCCAAGATTCCAGACAACTTTGCAAGTCTGATAGTAAAGCATGTGCCCTCTTCCCCTTGACTCCATCACCAGCTGATGAGCCAGCTCACATTGCAGTGTATGGAGCTGTATTAGTGGAAGCCTTCACTAAGGGTGAGGCTTTTTAATGAGGGCACAATGCACATAAATTGCTAGCTGTAGTTGAGGGAAGAGTAGGTGTCCAAATGTGATGGTGAACCCTAATAGGCTTTAATTTAATTTTAATGGAATATTTTAATCTTTTAATGAGTTAATAAAGCAACTGATATACTTACTCTATTTTTTCTGCCATGCAAAGGCAGAACATTGATTGTACTAGTAGTAATTGCAGGGTACCCAGAGCTACAAAGAACAGTGTCTTATGTTCCAAACTTGTGTGTGTGTTTATAGTGTAAATAGGTATGTTTATCAATCAAAGTTTGTGACAGAATCAACTATTTTCAAGAGAGGTAAAAAATGAGTGTAGAGTGTGTGAGAAGAATAATCTTTTAAATGCATACATTATTTCAAAGATAATATTTTTCTTCAGTAGTCTATTTTCAGAGAAGGCCATTTAATCTAATTATTGTACAACCAGAAGCTGAAGAGTGGGAATAGACTGTAAATCTTCTCTAGTCAAACAACTGTGGATTTGCCCTATTTATACAATATGTGGGCACTACAAAGATGTTATAGTTCTCTCCATATAGCCTTTAACAACTTTCCCGTGTATTGTGGGTATAATGGATCTGCTGCCCAGAGACTTGGGTGATGTAAATGGCACCTTGAAAGCCATTAGTATTTATGAAGTTTTGCAACTCGTGCCACACCCTAACAACATAACTGGTCACCAGAATCCAGGATTTGAAACCACTAATACTTTAATGTGCAAGAATTTACTGATTACTCATTATCTTTCCTCTACCTGCATTTACTTACAGTATGACTTTTTAGAGCTCTTAGAAGGATGGTGAGTGCAGATAGCAAAGCCTCCAGACAGTGAAGAAGGAAACTTATCTTTAAGTTACTCTGCTCCTATGCAATATGAAATTGTCTTTTGCAAGGGAACCAGAAGGAATATAAGACTATTTTATGCTTGCTGATTTTGTCACTTGAGGAGGCTCTAATAAATCATGTGATTTCTTAAAACTGAATATTTCTGTATGATTCAGTGCAATTGACAATGCCAGAAACTAGCGCTAAGCAAATGAAATGCAACACAAATTCTTGAACTTCTTTTCCAGAATACAGTCGTAATGGAAAAATCATTCTCTTTTCTTTCAAAAGAGTAAGGGAGGCTGTCAGACAGTCTGGAACAATGGAAACAAGTAGTTTATGCCTCCTGTAAGTATGGATATGGAACGCTGGTATTTGTGAACAAAGGCCAAAGTAACCTTATTATAAATTTGACATTCTAGGTTTTGACAGATGGGTTACTGCCCCACTCACCTTAATATTCTGTGCTGTAATTTAAGGCTACTGCAGTACCACTATTTTTGAGAACATCTGCATAAATGATTGCTCTGTTCTTATTGGCTGGAATCATATCTGTTTAATTAATTACTTGTGTTTCTCAAGGTTTTTTATGAAGATTGAAGTCTCTTGGACTTTATACAGCAGTACTCCTAGGCTTGCTGTTCTTGAATGGTTCAGACGTAGGAGTTTGGTGCTGTTTTTTTTTTTTAATTTCACTATTATTTGGCTAGATATTCTCACCTATCCTTATATAGTCATAAGTCTGAAATATCTCCTTCTCAAGCATCCTATAAAAATACTTTGCATTGTAAATAGTTTACTTTAAAGTTTTACAAAGGCAGCTGTAGTGGGTTTGCAGTGACCTGCCCCCCCACCTTTTGAA
>VWZI01012838.1:12550-61963 GCA_013396835.1 Psilopogon haemacephalus | reverse complement strand
AGAAGTAAATTAATTACCATATTTGTATGCATTCTTTGAGTTTTATCATCATCTAACACTCCTTATATTTTCACAGAAAGCAGAGAACTTCCATTTGTCATTTCCAAGTACTAGTGACAGTGAGGTATTTATTTGCCCTAAGAGGTCAAGTAGAATTGCTTCATTGAATGGACCGCTGCTCATTGAAATTCCAGAGATTTTTTTTTCCTAGAAAAAAATCCCATGTCCAGTCATGTAATACTGGTGGTCCTAAGATATGCTAGTTTTGGAACTAGGTCCAAACTTCTTCAAAGATGGAGGAGATTTGGATCCAATGTTTTGAGTTGTCTCATGACAGACCAAACTACAGACCTGGAAAAGAAACAGAATTGAAACTTTTCAGAGCTTTGATTGCTTTTAGTTCAGGGTGATGTCTAACAGATAAATTCCTAATTAGAAATAGTACAATAAGCAATGGTAGTAAGTTTGCTATTTATTTCCTTCTAACACTTCTGTTTTTTTCCTCTCCCAAAATCAATGAAGTTTGAGGTATTGTTGTGCTGCAAAAGGCAAAAGACTGGATGTACTCCAAGTGTCAGTCTTCATGGAGCAATTTATCAGCAGGCTGCCAGCTTTTGTGTGGCAGCAGAAGATTACAAAAGTACACAAGGGAATGAGGGAATAACACAAATGTAAAGCTTGTGCAAATTTCACTTTCCAACCCTGTCTAATTTGTAAATGAAGTAAAATATCACACCAATTTTTGCTTTAGTTACACAAATAAAATGCATTGTACAACAGAGAATTCTAAAACAACACCTTATAGCAAAGTCAGCCTACATTTACAAATTGTAAATATGATTATAAAATATAAAGAAACAATCTCAACAAAGAAAAGTCAGCAAAAACTGCTGTAAGAATGGAACCTCCTTCCACTCTTTTGAAGTAATGTCTAAATATATGTCAGTTGCTTTAAACTACCAATAATACAGAAGGAAAGATTTATTTATGTATTTATTTAATAAATAATTAATATGTAACCTCAAATTTTCTAAAAGTTAGGAAGGAATTTTGTCATAATCTGAAACAGTGCCTTATGTGTTGCACTGCTTTCAATCTGTCATGAAGAAGTTTCCAGGACACATCCTTCAGCCTGGGAAAACAGCAAGGACGTCTGCTTCACAGAGGCAAGTACTTGCCTAGCTCTCTGCTCTAACTGCCCTTGTAGAGCTGGAGATGGTCAGTTGTGACAGAGTGCAATATACTCATACATTAGTACAAAGACAAACCTAGACTGTGGAGTAAGAGAGTAGTACATTGTATCTGTTACTCAGACATCTTTTTCCCTCCAGTATGACCGACTACTATGTGTCCACAGATTCAGGGTTTTTCCATACAATGACATCTATGACACTTCAGCTAAATGGTATCCCCTAAGCATATAACGTTCAGTCCTGTACAGGTGGAAAACATAATACTACAAATTTTCAGTTGATACTTGTTCTTTCGCTGCAAAAAATTGTACAGTGCTGAAGCCAGAGGAGTGAAAGTCCACTCCAAAGAGCTGGAGAGATTTCTCATTACCATCCCTGAAGCATTTCAGGCATTTAGTTTTGTAACTGCCATAAATGGGCAAATATAGAAGACAGATCACAATACAGTGTATACCTAGTGGGAAAATGAAGCAAGATATGAAGTGATCCATATCAAATATGGAAGGGCAGGTAGCAAGGCAGAACTACATATAAAGGCTAAGTTTCTGCATGTGTAAACTTGAGAAGAGCTGAAATTTGAGACAGAAACATCAAACAAAGAACAGTTATAGTCCAGCATGTCTTCTAAATAGAATTAGATATTTTAATGTAGCTGAGAGATAAGTAGCACAATTTCTAGTTCAGAAGTTCAAAATTAATAAAAAAAAATTGAAATACATCACTCTTGTCAATGAAATGTGGAAGAAAAAAGTGGACAATGTCTTCTGTACATTAAACGAAAAAATGCTTCTACCATGTTGTATTCTTCACACATAGAAAACAAATTTGGAAGTTATAAAGAAATTAAATTCCAAAAATCCTATATCTGTTTATATGGAGCAAAGTTTGGGATAGCACCTCAACCAAATTATTAATTCCAAACATTACCAAAGCACACTGATATAAAATACAACACAGAATGACTGGTTGTTATGTGCTGCTTTAGAAATTGGAGTTTAAATTACCTGGATCTGTGAACTGATTTTTACCTCTTTCAAGTTCAAGGAATTTGATTACATAATTTAAACATAGATGTGCACATCTAAATCGAATACCAGTTAACTAAAACAGTTTGATAAAAAAGGTTTAGAAGCTGTAGTTTCAGTTACAGTTATGTATATATACTTGAGATTTTTGAGAAATAGAACAGTCTGAAAATTACTTAGAAGCAAATTTATTTGCCATGTATTTGGAACAATACCAGAACTCTTACAGAAAAGCACTCTGTGTGACTAAAGGAAAAATTAATTGCAGTAGAGTATTTTTAGTCTTCCTAATGAAATTCAGTACAAATTTTCAAAAAATAATGAGGTAACTTATGAAGTTAAGTCCCTTACTTGAAACAAATAAATTTAAAATGCCTTCTAAAGATGATACGTGTGTATTCTATTTGAAATGTTTCTATTCCTTGTGATGGACTGTGTTGTTATTGACATCCTGGTGTGTGCATAATGCACTGAAATGTGGGGGTTTGTTTGTTTTTAAAATTCTCGAACTGGGAAAAAGAAATAACATAGGAGGCACCAAACAGGTTGAGTGCTTCAGATAGGTTTCAGATCTAGAGCAAAATGATTAAATGATTGCATTAGCAGTTAAAAATTAATATATGGTGACAGACAGCTGCAATGCTCTTCAAAAGTAAACAGGTTCTATGAGGGTATGGCAAACTGCTGTTCTACATTAAGATAATTAAGGTTAAGGGTTGGGTTTGGGCTGTGACACACCCCCCACTCCCCATATACATAGAAGCATGGTAGAATAAAATATGAATTCAGTGATTTTTATTTACTTGTTGTTATTTAATTTACAGGATTTCCCAGATTCTCTGAAAGAACAAATCTATATCAAAGAATGGCATGTGTGCAATACATTGATACAAACCATTCCAGCATACATTGCATTATTTCAAGATCTGAGAGTACTAGAGTTGTCAAAAAATCAAATTAACCATCTCCCAGTGGAAATTGGTAAGTTGGTCAAGATACTTAGCTAGTTATGCCATTTAACTGTGTTGCAGGGAAATCAGTGGATATTCTTATTCATTTACTGATAATTGTATTCTTGCTTGTTTCCAGTGAACAGTCTCCTCAATTTTTTTATGTCTCTCTTGCTGTAATTACATTTGCTGAATTCTATGCAGTATCAATTATGTAGTATAACTCAAACCTCGTGTAAAAATGGATGCATTTTTGTTAACTGGCTATAAGGCAGATAAACATTTGTAGATATAGAGTTATTTCTGGGAATGGGCAGTGATTTGTGTTCCTTACAGCTTAAGAAAAATAGAAGTATTGCAGAATTGTAAAGCTCACACAAGGTGAATTAAAATAAAAGAGAATGATAGAAAAAATTGCTTAAAGGCGATATTATGAGGTTTGTAATGAGTTAAGAAATTATTAGTAAAAGTGGTATACTTAATACAGTGGGTATATCCAACATGACATCAGGTATTTCAGGGAAGCAAATTCTTAATTCTTATATACTTTGGCATTTGCTACTTTAAGCTATGTAATGACAAGAATGTCAGTGTGCAGTTCAGTGTTTCTTGATCATACACTAGGTAAATCTGGTCTGAAAGATTGCAATAGTATGAGAGGGATTTTCTGCTCTTATAAGGCAAAGTGTTGGCATAACTGGCGGTATGCTTTATCTCTGAGAGCTGAAGCATCTGGGACCACTACAAGACCTGTGTATTTGAGTCTATGTATCCAGGTGTGTGGATAATACAGAATCAGAGTTGTCAGTGTTGGGAGAGACTACAAAGATTACCTGGTTCCAAGCCTTCTGCCATGGGCAGGAACACTTTCTGCTAGATCAGGTTGCCCACAGCCCCATCCAGCCTGGCCTTAAAAAATTCCAGGGATGGGGCCTCCACCACCTCCCTAGCCAACCTGTTCCAGTGTCTCACCACCTTCATGGTGAAGAACTCCTTCCCAAGATCCAATCTATATCTACTCTCTTTGCTCCATTCCCCTTAGTCCTGTCACTACCTGATAACCTAAAAAACCCCTCCCCAGCTTTCCTGTAGGCCCCCTTCAGATACTGGAAGTCCACAGTAAGGTTTCTTCAGAGCATTCTCTTCTCCAGACTGAACAACCCCTAGCTCTCTCAGTCTGTCTCCATAGGAGAGGTGATTATCCCTCTGATCATCCTTGCGGCCCTTCTCTGGACATACTCCAGGATATCCGTATCTGTCCTGTAATAGAGGCTCCAGAACTGGAGTATTCTAGGCGGGGTCTTACCAGAGTGGAGTAGAGGGGGAAAACCACTTCCCTCAATCTGCGGGCCACACTTCTCTTCGTGCAGCCCAGGATATGATTGGCTTTCTTGGCTGGAAGTGCACACTGGTGGCTCACATTGAGCTTCTCATTTACCAGAACCCCTAAGTCCTTTTCTTCAGCGCTGCTCTCAAGCCAGTCACTGCCCAACTTACACTGAAGCTTGGGATTGCCCCAACTCAAATGCAGGACCTTGTACTTGGTCATGCTGAACCTTGTGAGGTTGACTTTTTACTTGCTCTCCAACATGTCCAAGTCTCTCTGGATGGCATCTGTTCCCTCCTCAGCCTTTGTTTTAAAATACATTAGTCTTAAGCTTCCCTGTCACTGGTATTCCTTACACACATTCAGTGCCTTCACCTCTACAGTCACTAAAGGTTTAACTAGAACAAAGAGGAAGTCAGAAAGCATCCTGAAACACAAAAATCAGTCCCAGAGTTTTCTACTCTTTCCTATTATTTTTCTACTCTATTACCAGAGTGACCCTAATGCTTTTAATTTATTTACTAACAAGAAATAATTTTAGTTCAAACATGGCAACTAAATGTATTAACAAATCATAAACAAGACAGAAACTGGAGATAATGGACATAAAAGAACCACTAAGTGTTTTGTCAGCACTCAGATGGGTCAGTGAGTTTAATGGGCAAACACCTTCTTCCAGGTGGTGTGTGAGAAAAGGGAAAGGACACAGCTCTTTTCCAGAGGCTATACTAAACCATTAAGCATAAGGGTTCACTGCTTAACAATTGAGACAGGTAAAGGCTAAGAAAGTGTTTTCTTTCTTCCTGTAACACTATTGATAATTAATGAAAATTATTCCCATGAAATGGGAATGCTGACAAATTGCCTTTCCAAAATAAAGGCAAAAACCCAAACCTTTCTCGCACAGCTAGTTCTCTCTTGGGAAATATGAAAAAAAAAGTTTCAGTGCTTCCAGTAGCAAATCCCATTCTTTCACTTGAGAAAAATTATGTGATTTTTTTTTTCCCCCCCCTCAACACCAGCTTTAATGTTTTTCTCATTTATTTACTTTTACTGGAAGGTTGAGTGAATATTAGAAAGCTGTTTATCATCCTTCTTAAGGTGAACTCTTTTTTTGCTAAACACTTCTCTGGAGTTACCTGGATTTGAATCTTTCCTTTTGAGATTCTGCATAACCAAATTAGCAAATTTGGTTATCTGCAGATACTATTTATAAAATAATTCTGCCTCATAGTGGTAACTCTAGCTTATCCAGACAAAGACACAGAATTATCAATGCAGTTTAAAAAGAAATAGCAAAAAAAGCTACTCCAGAATTGCATAACTGATCTGTTCAGTACATTTTGCCAAACATGTCTAATGATTTTCAGTCTTAGTGAGTGTCTTTTGTTGATAAATCACCTGTTAGTAATGCAATGAAGCTGTCCTTGTTATGGCATAAATTACAGAGAAGTTTTTATCTCAATTTGTATAATGCTCTTTTTGTTGACATGTAAGGTGACATATTGCAAACCAGTATGCCTTTATTTCATGTACTATGCATGCATACAAATATAGTCACTAGTTTGTATTAGACACATTCATTAATTTAATATGACATTACTGAGAAACATCTTGGATATTAAGAAGTTTTTGGATGTTGTTTCAAAATGAAAACTTCCATACTTTAATCATCTGGCTACTAAATTAGCAGGTGTAAAATAATCAATGTTGATTTGGTTTGGGAGCTCTATCTGAGCAAGGAGTGAAGACTCAGTGCTAAATCACAAGGTAAGGTCTCTGGAAAGGTTAAGTGCTAAGCATTCATCATTTTGTGCTCTGTTTAGAAAACAGCATCAAGCAGTTAAAATATCGCTGATAAAACATAGTTGAGAGTAAGGACAGATGGCTGAAGTTGGCAGTGACATGCATGCTTTTGAGTATTTAATGTTTAGAGGCAATGAAGAAACAGTCCAGCAGAAGCTAAATGAGCTGTATTTGGCCTACTCTTGACTAGTAGCCCCTTACAAGAAGTCTATGAAGGTGTGAGAGAAAAAGAGATTTTAAGAATATTTTCAGTGAAAACCAGTGTTGCTGCAGTAGCAGTCTGAATCAAAATATATGCAGAATGGAAGTTCATGTTCCAGTTATAATTAATTTAGAGGGGAATGCTCTGGTCTGAATATGAGAAAAGAAGACTTGAAGGCATTCTTACATATTGTAAATCACACTCTTAACTGTAATTACATATGCTCTTGAATATATCAAATCTGCATCAAAAGACAGATGTGAATACTTTTGGTTTGATTAATTTGTGGAATAGCAGGTATTTTCATAGGAAGCTTGTAAGCAGAAATGGAGACAACTGCAAAATGGACTTGTCTGTCTCAAAGCTGTCAGGTTTAGTTTTCCAAGAAATAACAGGAAAAGCACATGAACAGAGTTATAGCAGGGAGGTTGTCTTTGGCAACGGCTTCTATGTGAGTTTGCAGTTTTGGCTCTGACTGCATGGCTGCAGTGTAATAGTTGTGTATCAGTTGGTGCCAGTATATTAGNTCTTCACAATGCTATTCTGTTGGGGAGTTTTTTGTGTGGGATTTTTTTTTTTTTTTTTTTTTTTTTTTGTCTCTGTACTTCACAGTGTAACACTTCATTTGTACATAGTGTTAATCCAATTTGCTAGATCTCAGAGGGGAAAACTAGAAGTCATACAGGTTTAAATGACTCTAGGTACTCAAAATAGTTTTTCCTATTAATAAGAATCCCAGTGTTCTTATGTGTGAATTTCAAAAAAGAAAATACATATTCTTAGTTTATTCTGCATTTTTTTTTTTCTGAGAAGTTGTCAACTCCTCTCTTATCATTGCAATTTATCCAGTATTGAGTGTTATGAGTCCAACAGCTCAGTCTCATGTACAGCTGAGGGAAATTTTGTTCATATTCACCATTTGAAGAGGAAGTATTAAACACATCCAATGCAAGGTGACTGTTTTTAGCAGGATGCCAATGCATCTTCTTAAGCTATAAAAAAAGAGACTATTGTACTAAAATGTAAAAAAACCCTACCAAAACCTGTTTTTATGAATTGCAACATCACTGGGTCTTGAAAAGATCAATATGTTAGTAAGTTGATCTTCTGGAAGTATTTCAAATAGTGCCATTGAGTACTGATCTTAAACTGCAAACACTGCCATAGAAAATACTCATTACATGAATGATTTCTGCAAAAAAGTTCCTATTGACTCTGTCATATTAATTTTTGTAACAATGTGTGTTGGTTTGAGCTAATTGGAGAATTTGAGTGGAAATTAGACTATTGGCTGAGAGAGAGTTAAACACAGTGTCACTTCACCAAATTTTACTGAGAAGGAAAAAAAAGATTGTTTTAAGAGCTGTTCCCTAAACAAACGAGATTAGCAGAGGGCTTCTGTCCGTTGGGCACTGCGGCTGCTTTCTCCTTTGTCTCTCGGTCTTGGTAGCTAAATTCAGAGTAAAATCACTAAAATGACTAACTTTTTCTCCTACCACTAATCTCTCTGATCTTCAGCTTATCTGCAGCATCAACAGGTGGTGAGATAAAGCTGGGGAAGGGGGGAAAGGTGGTAGGGGGGAGTTTGGTTACCGTCTCTTGGGGGTTTTGGTCTCCGGCAGGGGTATGGTGTCTGTATTACCTATTTTACTGTATATTTCTGTAACTATCTGTTATATCTTGTAAATATTTGCTTGTATATTTGCATTGCTGTAAATATAAAGCTTCATTTATTAACTTCCAGTGTTTTCTGAGTTTTAGCCGGGGTTTTCAAAAGGTGGGGGGGCAGGTAACTGCAAGCCCACTACACAATGTTATATATATCAATCTTAGAATAAAAAGACCACATTGTTATTAGCAAAATGGTGAAGGTTCTGGAGCAGAAGCCCTATGGGCTGAGGGAGCTGGAGTTGTTTAGCCTGGAGAAGAGGAGGCTCAGGCAAGACCTTATAGCTCTCTACAACTACCCAAAGGGAGGTTGTAGCCAGGTGGGAGCTGGTCTCTTTTCCCAGGCAATCAGTGACAGAACAAGAGGATACAGTCTCAAGCTGTGCCAGGGCAGATTTAATCTGGGTTTTAGGCAGAAGTTCTTCATGGAAAGAGTGATTGGCCATTGGAATGAGATGCCCGAGGAGGTGGTGAATTCCCTGTTCCTGGAAGTGTTTAAAAAGAGACTGGACATGGCATTTGGTGCTATGATTTAGTTGACTAGAAAATGTTGGGTGATAGGTTGGACTTAGTTAGGTGGAAGTCCTGATTTAAATAAGGGTAGAGAGGCTCCTCAGAGGGACCTGGACAGGCTGGATCAATGGGCCAACATTACGGGCCATAATGGGATGAGTTTCAGCAACGCCAAATGCCAGGTCCTGCACTTCGATTACAACAACTCCAAGTAATGCTACAGGCTTGGGGCAGTGTGGCTGGAGAGCTGCCTGGCAGAAAGGGGTCTGGGGGTTGTAACAGACAGGCAGCTGAATATGAGCCAGCAGTGTGCCCAGGTGGTCAAGGTGGCCAGTGGCATCCTGGCTTGTATTAAAAATGCTTTGACCAGCAGGATTACGGAAATGATTGTCCCCTTGTATTCGGCCTTGGTGAGGCAACCACCTTGAGTATTGTGTTTAGTTTTTGGCACCACAATACAAGAGAGACGTGGAGGTGCTGGAGCAGGCCCAGAGGAGGGCAACAAAGCTGGTGAAGAGCCTAGAGAATAAATCTTATGAGGAGTGTCTGAGGGAGCTGGGGCTGTTTAGTTTGAGGAAAAGAGGCTGAGGGGAAATCTCATTGCTGTCTACAACTACCTGAAGGGACATAGCGGAGAGGCTGCTGCTGGTCACTTCTCACAGGTAGCTGGACACAGAACAGTGGGGAATGACCTTGAGCTGAGACTTGGTAGGTTTAGATTGGACATTAGGGAAAATTTTTTTTATGGAGAGAGTGGTCAGGCACTGGAATGAGCTGTCCAGGGAGGTGGTGGAATCACCAGCTCTGAATGTGTTTAAGGGTCGTTTGGATGTCATGCTTAGTGAAATGGTTTAAGGTGAATCTTGTAGAGTAGGGTTATAGGTTGGACTTGGTGATTCTTTCCAACCTGGATGTTTCTGTGATTCTGTATGATGATCTCAAAGGTATTTTCCAGCCTGATGATTCTGTGAAAATCTGTGGTTTGTTTCTTAGCCTTCAGTTGGGTAACATTGAAGACTACGAATGGCATTCTGTGTACAATGGTAAAATATCATTCAAGAATTTCTAAGGATACAAAACCCTGTTGTTCTACCCATTCCAAACAGTTTACTACATGCTTGTTTCTGATGATCAGAAGTGTTTTCCAGCCTAGCAACTAAGTATATATTCTGCTTTGCCCTTGGTAGTAGTCACATGCAATTTCTCTTTGCAGTCTAGATTTTTTAAAAATTGAACATAGGAAAGTTGATTAAACAATGAAATTTTACTAGCCCAGGGTCAATCTGTTACTGCACTACAGCTTTTATAAAACCTAGTGGTAAAACAAAGTTTCCCAACTATTTTATGCAAAGGAGTTCAGGACATCTACATCCCTGCTTTACTTGGATGTTTTGAGCAGAAGTAGACTTGATAAATAAGTAGGTCTTGTAATTGTTACTTGTAAGCTTGAACATCAGTGTCTCCTTACAGATAAATCAAAGGCAATGTTACTTGATGAGCAAACTGGAAATAAGGAATTCTTTTTCTTGGCCCATAAGAAGATGCTCTAACGTCGCTGTAGATCAATGCAGAAAATGGCTTTGTCTTTTACTCTATTGTGTGCAACTGAATTGGAATTTGGACTAAGTGAGACTCTTAGACAGTAAAAGCTCTCTGTAACTTCCTAGCCTTGTGAGGACCACTAATATAGGCTTATGTAAATGGTGAAGTTGCATTATCATTATTAATATACTGCATTGCTCATCAGAAATTATAGAGCTGAATTATAGCTTTAGTAGTTTTAGTAATGAATAAAAATTTAAGCTGGGAATAGACTCTATCTTAGGTAACACCTATAGCATTGCATCTCCCAGTTAAAAATAAAATATTCTTAATTATCAGGGAAGTAATGGATTTCAATACCACTTTTGTTGATCATCCTTGGAAAATACACAGATGTTAGCTGTCTAACTCCACAATTTGCATTTTTTAAATAGGACTAAAAATTCTATGTCACTAAGAACAGTTTTTAGCAGGAATTATTTTGGTATTAATACTGTTAACAGAGAAACTGTGTTTGAGTATTGTTTGAATGTATAGGTGGCAGTTATGACAGTCAAATTCTGCTCTACATTGCTCTTAGGCATCAGTGAAGAGGTTTTTACCTTATATGTCCTTTCCTAAGGCTGTCCCAAAAGTTGCATTGCGCACTTATTAAGTATGGGGGGCACCATACCTAAGAGAATGGACAATTTTGCCCTATGTATAAGTAAGCTCCTAAACACAGATTACAGAGTAGTGGATGTTGTTTGTACCACCTTGCCACTGACCTCAGAATCACCGAATCACAGAACATTAGATGTTGGAGGAGACCCTGAAAGATCATGTAGTCCAACCCCACTGCCAGAACAGTGTCACTTAGAGTCAGTTACATAGAAATGCATCCAGGCAGGTTTTGAATGTTTCCAGTGAAAGAGACTCCACAACCTCTCTGGGCAGCCTGTTCCAGTGTGAAAGTGACAGTGGAAGTTTTATCTTATGTTTAAATGGAACCTCCTATGCTCCACTTTGCACCCGCTGCCCCTTATCCTATCATTCCCCTTATCCTATCATTGCATATTACTGAGAAGAGTCTCACTCCGTTCTCCTGACACTAGTCCTTCACATATTTATAAATATGAATGAGATCCCCTATTAGCCTTCTCTTCTCCAAGCTAAAGAGACTGAGCTACCACAGCCTTTCCTCATAAGGGTTATAATCCACTCCCTTAATCATCTTTGTTGCTCTTTCAAGCACTTTCCTGATCTTGAGCTGAAATGCCCAGAATTGGCTACAATATTCCAGATGTGGCCTTATGCCAGAGTGGAGGGGTAGGAGAACACCTCTCACCCTACTAGCCACTCTTCTTACTAGCTACACCCCTTCTAATATGCACCAGGATGCCATTGACATTCTTGGCCTCAAGGGCACATTGTTGCTTCATGGTCTTTCTGTTGTCCACCCCAGCTCCCTTTTGCCTGTGCTACTGTCCAACAGATCAGTCCCCAACCTATACTGATACCTGGGGTTGCTTTTCCCCAGATGCAAGAATCTACACTTGCGCCTGTTGGACTTCATTACATTTCTCTCACCCTAACTCTTCAGCCTAAGTCTCATTGAATGGCAGCACATCCTTCTGGTGTGTCAGCCACTCCACTCAGTTTTATGTCATTAGAAAACTTGCTGAAAGTGCACTCTGTGCCCTCATCCCAACAGTTGATGAATATTTTGACTAGTACTGGTCCCAGCACTGACCCCTGAGGGACCCCACTAGACAAAGGCCTCCAACTAGACTCTGTCCCATTGACAACAACTCTCTGGCTTCTTCCCTTCAACCAGTTTACAATCCACCTCAGTACTTGATCATCTAGACTGCACTTCCTCATTTTAGCTGCAAGGATTCTGTGGGAAATAGTGTCAAATGCTTTCCTCAGATGAAGATAAAGCACATCCACTGCACTACCATCATCCATCCACCTTGTTATGTCCTTATAAAAGGCTTGTTAAACTGTTGCCTTACTCTGAAGGCGTGGCGACCTGGTTCAAGGGCAACACGAACAGCCAAACCCAGGCTGCTCGGGCCATCAGCTACAAACATCAATATGATGGATAGCAAAAGGCAAAATGGCAAAATGGTGTTTATTAAAACGTAGCAATGCTTTTTGTAGTGTACAAAACATCATATCCGTCTTCCTACATCCTAACTCAAGGCTATTGGCTATAAGGAGGGGCTCCTATCTTTCCGTTACAACGCGAGATTCTTCAGAACGCCAGACCCTGACTGCAACATTAAACATGACTTCCCTTTGGTAAATCCATGTTGACTTCTCCAAATGACTTTCTTATCCTAGGTATTCCTAGAGACAATGATGAGGATAAGTTATTTCATCACTTTTCCGGAGATGAAGGTGAGGCTGACTGGTATATAGTTACCCGGGTTCTCCTTCTTTCCTTTTTAAAGATTGGACTGACATTTGCACCTCTGCTCTTCCCCACAACTTACCAAAGATGATGGAGAGTAGCCTAGCAACAACTTCTGCAAGCTTCCTTGCAGTTGTTTGTGCATCTTATCAGGACCCATGGATTCTTTTTAGAAGAAGATTTAATTATGGCAGGGGGTTGGAACTGGATGATCTTTGAGGTCTCTTCCAACCTAAACCATTCTATGATTCTATGATTAATTAGCAACTTCAAGCTGAATGACAACTAGGTTGAAATTAAATTTTAAAAAAGCATAAAGGAAAAGCAAGTTTTACCCAAATGATTTGGTTTCATATAATCATAGAATTATTTAGGTTGGGAAACATTTTTCAGATCACCAAGTCCAGCCATTAACCCTAATCTGCCAAGGCAGCCACTAACCCACATCCCCAAGCACAATCTCTACATGGGTTTTAAACACATCCAGGGATTTTTTTTTTCTTAAAAAATAATTCTGTTTCAATGCCTGACAACACTTTTACAGGATGACAGGATGTCAGGGGTTGGAAAGGACCTAAAGAGATCATAGTGTCCAACCCTCCTGCCAGAGCAGGACCATACAGTCTAGCTCAGGTCACAAAGGAGTGCATCCAGGCAGGCCTTAAATGTCTCCAGAGAAGGAGACTCCATAGCTTCTCTGGGGAGCCTGATCCAGTGTTCTGTGACCCTTACAGCAAATAAATTTCCCCTTGTGATGAAGTGGAACTTCTTGTGCTGCAATTTACACCCATTGCTCCTTGTCCTATCACAGGGAGCAAGTGAGAAGAGCCTGTGCCCCAGCTCCTCACACCCGGGCCTAGCATATTTATAAATATTTATTAAATCCCCTCTCAGTCTTCTCTTCTCCAGACTAAAAAGCCGCAGGTCCCTCAATGTCTCCCCATAAGGCAATGCTCCAGTACCCTAATCATCCTTGTAGCCCTCCACTGAACCCTCTCCAGAAGATCTCTGTCCATCTTAAATGAGAGAGCCCAAAACTGAATGTAGTATTCAAGATGAGGTCTCATCAGGGCAGAGTAGAGGATAACGAGAACCTCCCATCATCTGCTGGACACACTCTTCTTAATACACCCCAGAATACCATTGGCCTTCTTGGCCACAAGGGCACATTGCTGTCCCATGGATAACTTGTTATCCACCAGCACTCCCAGGTCCCTCTCCACAGGGCTGCTCTCAGCAGATCACCTCCCAGCCTCTACTGGTGCAGTTTATGATTCCTGCTCAGGTGCAGGGCTCCTCACTTGTTCTTGTTGAACCTAATTTTGTTCCTCTGTGCCCAGTTCTCTTGTCTGTCCAAATCTCACTGGATGGCTGCACAGCCTTCAAGTGTATTAGCCAAGCCTCCCAGTTTGCAGCAAACTTGCTGAGCAGACTCTGTCCTCTTATCAATGTCATTGATGAAGATGTTGAACAGCACCGGACCCAGCACTGATGCCTGGGGGACTCCACTAGTTACAGCTCTCCAGCTGAACCTAGCACCATTGATAACTACTCTCTGAACTCTATCTTAGAACAAGTTCCTAATCCACCTCACTCTCTGCTCTTCCATCCCACACTTTCTGAGCTTGCTCATTAAGGTATCAGGTTGTGTCAAAGGCCTCACTGAGGTCAAGGTAGACTACCTCCACTGGTCTCTCCGAATCTATCCATTCAGTTATATCATCACAGAATGCTATCAGATTAGTCAAGCATGATTTGCCCTTGGTAAATCCATGCTGACTACTCCTGATAACCTTCTTCTCTTCCAAATGCCTTGATATGCCCTCCAGAAGGAGCTGCTCAATCATTTTTCCAGGGACGGAGGCGAGGCTGACAGGTTGATAGTTCCGTGGAATATCTTTCTTGCCATTTTTGATGACAGGAGTGACATTGGCTTTCCTCCAGTCCTCAGGTACCTCTCCTGTCTGCTGTGGTTTGGCAAAAATAATGGAGAGTGGCAGAGTGACAACATCAGGCAGTTCTCTCAGCACCCTTGGGTGCATCTTATCAGAGCACATGGACTTGTGAATGTTCAATCTGTGTAGCTGATCCCTAGCCCAGTCTGCACTGACTAGTGGGGAGCACTTCCTCCTCCAGGCTTCCTCTCTTTCATGCAGGGTCTGGAGTACATAGGAGAGTTCAGCCTTAGGTGTAAAGACTGAAGCAAAAAAGGCATTCAGCAACTCTGCTTTGTCTGCATCCTCAATTCTCTGGGCTGCCTCTTTGTTCAGCAGTAGCCTCTCATCTCCTCTATTCTTGCTTTTCCTACTGATATATTTGAAGAAGCCCTTCTTGTTCTCTGTTGCTTCCTTTGCCAGTTTCAGTTCCAAGAGGTCTTTGGCCTTCCTTGTTGCCTTCCTACATCCCCTGACTACTTCTCTATAATTCTTTCAAGAGACAAGTCCCTTCTTCCATGAAATGTTTCTTTCTTCCCTGAATTTTCCTTCAGGAGGTCCTTGCTCGGCCATGCAGGTCTTCTAGCACATCTACATGATTTTTTACTCAGGGGAACACACCCAGCTTGGGCTTGGAGGAAGTGGTCTTTAAAAATTAACCAACTTTCTTGGGCTCCATTACCCTCTAGAATCTTAGCCCACAGGATTTCTGCAAGCATATCTCTGAAGAGCACAAAGGTAGCTCTGCAGAAGTTGAGGGTTGTAATTCTACTTGTTGGTCTACTTCTGCCCTGTAGAATACTAAACTCCACTATATAATGATCGCTGTCCCCAAGGCTGTTCCCCACCTTAATGTCCTCAACAAGTCCCTTGATATTACTTAATACAAGGTTCAGTAGTGCACCTCTCCTTGTTGGTTTCTCCACTACCTGCATGAAGAAGTTATCATTGACGCACTGCAAGAGCCTTTTGGACTGGCTGTGGCTGGCTGTGTGAGCTTACCAGCAAATATCACATTAATCGAAGTCACCCATGAGGACCAAGGAGTTAGCTCTAGAGGCTACCTCCAGTTGTCTGTAGAAGCCCTCATCAACATCTTCCTCTTGGTCTGGCAGTCTACAACACCAGACCAATTGTTGTACACCTAGAACAATTTCAGCTTCTTTCCCACATTCCTTAATTCTCACCTACAAGCTTTCAACCTGTTCTGCCTGCACCCTCAGATAGAACTGAACATATTTCAGTTGCTCTCAAGCATAGCGAGCAACTTCCCCACCTTGTGTTGCTGCTCTATCCTTCCTGAACAGTATGGAGCCATCCATGACAACATTGCAGTCATGGGAGCTGTCCCACCATGTTTCAATCATGGCAATTATATCGTAGTTTTCCAGCCTAACACAGATCTCCAGCTCCTCCTGCTTATTTCCCATGCTCTGTGCATTGGTATATAAGCATTTCAGGGAGGGAGTTAATCTACTGGCTTTCACTCTTGCAGTCTGACCATCCCCAGCCACTCCCATGGCCACCAACCTAACAGTAAGCTCTGCATGTGTTGATTCCTTATTACTTGATCCCCATGGTACATCTCTGTAAGATTTTAAGAGTTCTTGTGTATCCCCAGCATGCTTCAAGGTAACAGGCTGAAGGCTCTTATTGGCCTCCTACCCTGGTTTGCCATCCCTTGTGTCCTCTCCAACACAGAACTCATTGTTATCTACCTCCCCTGAGACAGCAGTGGAGCTGACACATTGCCCCACAATTGTCTCAGGCTTGCTTACAGTAAGCTTGGCTTTCTCCCTCCCCCACTTCCAAACTAGTTTAAAGCACAATTAATGAGCCCAACCAACCTCTGTGATATAAACCTTCTTCCACTTTGAGAGAGGTGTACCTCATCTGCTGCCAGCAGACCTGGTGTCATGTGAGGGGACATGTGGTCAAAAAAGCCAAAGTCCTGCTGGAGGCATCAGTCTTGAAGCCAAGAGTTGAGCAGGTGAGTCTTCCTCCTTCTTTCTGGGTTAGTCCCTTCAACAGGGAAGATAGAAGAAAACACCACCTGTGCTCCCACTCCCTTGCCAGTTGACCCAAGGCCCTGAAGTCTCTCTTTATAGCCTTCAATTTTCTTCTTTCAAGGTCATCATTGCCTATCTGAAAGGGTAACAATGGATAGTAATTTGTGGGATGCACCAGGGAGGGAAGCCTTCTTATCATATCCTTGACACGGGCCCCTGGTAAACAGAAGACCTCCCTTTGGAGTGGGTCAGGTCTGCATATAGGACCTTCTATTACCTTCAAAAGGGAGTCTCCTATCACAATGACTTTTGTCTTCTTTTTTTTTAATATAAGATTTTTTTATGGGGGGCTTCCCCTTCCTTAATTTTGGGAATTCCTCCTTTCAGAAAAAAAAAAAAAATCCTAATGTTCAGCCTAAGCCTCTCAAAGGCATTCCCTCTTGCTCTATCACTAATTAGTTGGAAGAAAATATCAATGCCCACTTCATGACAATCTCCATTCAGGATGTTTCAGAGAGTGATTAGGTTTTTCCTCACCTTCCTTTTCTACACAATTAATGTCCCAGTTCCTTCAACTGCTTCTCTCTATAAGACTTGTTCTCTGGGCCCTTCACCAATGTAGTTTTTTTCTGGACCTGCTCTGGCACTTTAAGCTCTTTATTTAGGTGCTCAAAACTTAACACAGTACTTGTGGTATGGTCTCACCAATGCAGAGTATAGAGGGATGATCACATTCCTGTACTGCTTGCCACACTGTTTCTAATACAAGTGAGAATGCCACTGGCCTTGATGGCCAGCTGAGCACTCATGAGGCTGATGTTCAAATGTTTGTTGATCAGTACTCCTGGTCCCTTTCCACTGGGCAATTTTCCAGCAAATCTTCTCCAGACCTGTAGCAATACACATGGCTGTTACAGCCCAAGTGTAGCGCCTGGCAGTTGACCTTGCTTGACCTCATGCAGTTGACCTTGGTCTATCAATCCAATCTGCCCAAGTCCCTCTATAGAAGCTCTCTAGAAAATCAAAACTTCCATTATGCTTGGTGTCATCTGCAGACTAAGGGGAGGAGGCTCAGGGGTGACCTTATTGCTCTCTACAACTACCTGAAGGGAAGTTGTGTCCAGATGGGGATTGGTCTCTTCTCCCAGGCAGAACAAGAGGACACAGTCTCAAGCTGCCCCAGGGGAGGTTTAGGCTTTCACAGAAAGAGTGACTGGGCCTTGGAATGAGCTGCCCAAGGGGATGGTGTGTTCCTCATCCCTGGAAGTGTTTTAAAAAAGACTGGATGTGGCACTTGGTGCCATGGTTTAGTTGACTAGGTATATTAGATAATAGATTTGACTTGACGATCTCAAAGGTCCAACCTAGTTAACTCTGATTCTGTGAAGTCCAAGTAATTGAAGAAATAATATTCCTAATTTAACCATGACAGAAGGACAAACCAATGTGATACATCCCTAAAGCTGTGGTCACCCAGATTCAATGAACATCATCTCAGAGTACAACAGATGGAAATAAAGTCTATAAGGGACCATTCAAGGAGAGAAATTTTGATCTGTGACAGATCAGAAGAATTAGGTCATTCATGTTAGTAAAATAAATTCTGATATATATTTATCTATGAAAACACCAGAAAAGTCAACATCAGGGAAAGACAGAATAAGATAAATGAAAAAGTAAGATATCATTAAGTGTAAGGGTCTTACCTAGGAAGTTCTGTGCAGTCTTATGTATGTCTTATGGTCCTAGAGGTAGGATTAACACTTGACTACTGCTCAGCTCTCAGGTGTCACAACTTTATCCAGTGGAGGGTCCAGAAGTGAAAAAATATCTGCTACACAGAATTGCAAGAGATTGTTCTCCACAGGCAGATCTTAGTGAACTGTATCTCATATATCTCGGTTGTCCTGAGTTTATCAGAATTGTAAGATCCATGGCTTTTTCCAGTAACCTTCATAATCTTAGCCACAGCAATTACTGGCAATTGACAACAGATTCTGTACTGCACTTCTGTCAGACTAGAGAGAGATTGTATGTGATAAGAAAAAAAGTGATGTATCTTCTACTTATGTTCATATACCTGTGAGCTGGGACAAACTGTTGTGAACATTCACATGTATTAGAAAACATGAAAGGAGAAAAAGCCTTAAAATGCCATGGATTCAGAAGGCATGAAAGACAGAAGCTGTCCTTTTCTCCATAATTTTTCCTAGAAATACTCTTAAGTTTTTATGATTTTTGTTTCTTGTTATATGCAGCAGAGATATATCATCTAAGCAGAGTTAGAGAAGAGGTTGGCTAGAATGTTGGTGACATTAGATGCCTTGTCCATATTAGTTCTCCAGCTACTGATGGAAATGACAGGTACAAATTCCAGTGGCTGAAAAGTTTGCAAAAAGATGTGTTGTGGTTTAACACTCACAGGCATCTAAGACTCATACAGCTTGCTCAGACTCTGACAGCTGCTTGTTCAGTCTTCCACGGAAGGATGGGGAGAGAATCACAAGGGCAAAAGTGAGAAAACTTGTCTGGCAGGCTGAAGACAGTTTGGTAAGTGAGGAAACACAAACGAGTGAAGAAATGAACAAGCGATGCCCAAACAGTCAGTCTCTGAGCAATAACTTTCTCACATGCCTCATTGCCCCAGTTTCAGTGGTGATCATAGCATTATATGCTATAGTATATTCTTTTGTTAAACTCAGGTCCGGTCTCTCAGCCTTGTTCCTTCACAGTTCCTTGCCTATCCCCAGCTGACTCACTGCAGGGCTGTATGACCCCATATAGTGCTATGTTTCACAACACATCAATGCTTTCACTACTGCTGAACACATTGGTGTGTTGCAAAACATAGCACTATATAGGCTTCTATGGAGAAAATTAACTCAATTCCAGACAGAGCCAACACAATATGCCTTTGCTGAAAGAAAAGACCTAATATTTCATTGCTAATAAGTACATAGTTCCTTTTCCATTTCAGTGGGATTTGGTCTTCTACACTGATGCGTTATTTGGATGAGGAATTAGTGATTCACTGATTCTTCACAAATAAGGTTGTTCACACATTTACACCATTATGCCACTTTTGTTGCTCTTTTGCACTATCTCAGATGACCCTTGTGTGACAGTAATGTTTGCAAAAATAGTGCCTGTTTCAGTCTTCCTGCCCCCTTCTATTTGAACTGAAAAGTACTTCACAGTGAATAGAAAAGACAAGACTTCCTTCTTCAAACAACAATGGAATTTTGAAATATCACCTCAGTTTCTGTTTCTGTCATAGCTAAAACTGTGAGGAAGCTGAGTGGAAGTATCTGCATTTTTCTCTGTCACAATCTGTAAAAGTTAATATAATGCAGATCTTACCATATGTGAATTGTCTTCCACCCATGAGAAAAATACAGGTGCTCCACAGTGAGGGTGACTGAGCATTGGAACAGGCTGCCCAGATAAGTTATGGAGTCTCCTTTTCTGGAGACTTTCAAAACCTGTCTGGATGCATTCCTGTGTGAACTACCTTAGGTGATCCTGCTTTGACGGGGAGATTGGTCTTGATGATCTCTGAAAGTCCCTTCCAACCTCTATAGTTCTGTGATTCTGTAAGAGAAACTCTGGGGTTTACTTAAAATGCTGTGTGTTTTGTTGACTGCCTTTACTCGTTATTGAGCTGCACACTCATCCTCCTGACAAATAGAGGCAATTCAGGGGAAAAAACACAGGACTTTCAATTCCCTATTTCTTCCTCGTCCTTTTCTGTGAAAGCACCATCTAGCCACTGATAAGGATTTCCACACATTGTGAAAGGTGAGCAGCTGTAATAAAACACTGGCTCTGGATGGAGTTTAATGAGACATTAGTGCCTTAAGGGTAAGCTCATTGTTATAACACTGTTTTGAGCACTTGAAATGTCCTGCATGACATTTTGTCTAGTGTCATTCAAACCCCATGAAATGTCATATTCCTTTAAAAAAATTGGTTATGAACAGATGACTGATAAAATACAGAATAGTGAGTCTTGTGTATGTTTTTTGTTGTTTTGCCAATGTATAGATCTGCTTTAGCAATCTGTTGACACAAGGTACTATCTCCCTGTTTCTAACTACTGAATTGCATTTAAGCTTCTTACTCTACTTTTCCTCATGGATGCTGCATTCTGTAACTGGTTAGAAGGGAGTGTCACAGGAATATCAGTGATTAGAGAGAAGTGTTGCTCATAATACTCTGTTGATACACTGAAGGGAAGGGATGCCATTCAGAGAGATCTAGAGAGACTTGAGGAGTGGACCCATCTGGACTTCATTACAGTCAACAAAGCCAAGTGCAAGGACTTCCATCTGGGCTGGGACAGTTTCTGGTATTAGTACAGGTTGGAAATGATAGACTAATTAAAAAGTCAGAGGGATGGACTCAAGGGTACTGGTGCATATGAGCTGCTGTATTACTTTTAGCCCAGAAAGCCAGTTGTATCCTGGGTCACATGAAAACAGGTGTGGCCTGATTTTTCTCACACACTCCTCTGGTGAGACACTATTTGGAGTATCGTGTTCAAGTCTGATATACTCTTTATGAGGAAGACATGGACCTATTAGAGCAGGTCCAAAGGACATCAGAGAAATGGTTGGAAGAAAAGTTGAAAGAGTTGATCAGCCTGGAGAAAAGAAGGCCCATTTCAATATATAAAGTAGAAGTTATTAATCCTGAAGAACAGGTTTGACAAAAAATACTAATGCATTTCAATTATCAGGCAAGTTTTCTGAAGTGGGAAAACCAGAGGCCATCTTCTTCAGTTTCAAAAGAGTTCAATAGGTATCTCATCCTTGGTAGAATCAAGATTTTTAGAAGTCTTTGCCATCTCCTTTCAAAATCTCACCAAAATAGTTGATTATTAAAGAAAGTCCACAGAAGTGCAACACAGCTCTATTGCCCTCCTGCAATATTAGTGACCACAGCAGGAAATATTTATTAGTCTCATTATCACATTGAGGAGGTTTTTCCTTGGCTAAACCAAGTATGGTTTTAAATTTTACTTTCTTTCTTCTTGTTCCTTTTTTTCTTTTTTTCTTTTTTTCTTTTTTTCTTTTTTTCTTTTTTTCTTTTCTTATTTTCTTCTTTTCTTCTTTTCCCCCTCAGTATGCTGATTTTAGTTATCTTTTCCTCACAGGCTGTTTAAAAAACCTCAAAGTGCTCAATGTGAGTTTCAATCACTTGAAGTCAGTCCCTCCAGAACTAGGTGATTGTGAGAATCTCGAAAAATTGGATTTGTCTGGAAATATGGAAATAACAGAGCTCCCATTTGAAGTAAGATAATAAATTAAGTTTCTTCCATTTTATTTTTTTAATAGGCTTATTATATATTTTATCATAATCTTAAAATCTTTTCTTAACAAATTAATTCACATTCATTGCAGTTTTAAACAATAATGTTTTAGTAGTAATATCACTGAAAATGCCTTAGCAGCAGTTAAATGGGACTAAACTTTTTTGTTGTGGCTTACAAGTGACTACATTTTGCTCATATTTATCCTGATATATGAACAAAGACATGATCCCACAGGGGATTTGGCCAGTAGTGATAAGGAGAAGGCTGGAAATAGCCATTTTCTGTGAAAGTAAAGTGCAACTTGACAGTCAAATTAATGTACTAACTTTGTTTTTTTCCAGTGTCTGGAAAAACATGCTACATGTTGTTAAGAACATAAATACTTGTCTGAAAGGGATATTATGTGTGAGGTATGAGATGAAATAAGAATGAGAAAAAGACTGACAGTCATGCATCATCAATATTTCTTCTGTTAGATGCATAGCTGCTCTCTCTCCATGTTGTTTTGAGACTTACTGTTCATGGAGAAATGAAGCCATTGCCTGGTACCTAACCACAACTTCAGGTGTTGTCTGTATTTCTCAGGTTCCTAGTATCTGGATTCCTGGAGGGTGAATCAGGAGATCTTTAGTAAGGAATGCCAGGCACTTGCTTACTTATTTCTACATTTTAATTTTTTTTTTCCCTGTTACTGGTGAATTGCAGGCAGTGTCAGAATGGATTAAATTTATTTGAGATCTGGTTTGGCCATGATTATGTGTGTCTCTGAGAAAATGCAAAAAACAATTAATTTTCCCCTACCACTTTTTACTGTAAGGTAGTTTATCTGAAAATAATAGTTTAAAAATTATGTGAATGGAACAGAAACAAAGGATGAACATTAGCTTCATATTGTAAATGGACATTGCATAGGAAGGTTAGCAACAGCACAAATAGTGCAAGTTTATTTTCTCTTATCTCTCATGCTCCTTCAGAGAGTTAAGACAAAGGACAAATCAGATAACTTTTAGCTAGTAAAAAGAAACTTTAATATAGTCAGAAAACCATCATAAAACCATACTGGAGTGATAAACTTAGCTTCAATGATTTGTATGATAAAATCAAGTAGTATTTTCCCAGTTGTTTCTAAAGGCTTGTAGTGCAAAGTTTTACTCATGTCTGCGCTTTGAGTGTGGCCTATGCCTATATATATAATATATATAGTCACAGTCACATTATATAATATATACATAATAATAGAATCATCAAGATTTGAAGGGACCTCAAGGATCAACTAGTTTCAAACCCCCTACCATGAGTGGAGCCACTTTCTGCTAGATCAGGTTGCCCAGAGCTCCATCCAGCCTGCTCTTAAAAATTTCCAGGGATAGTGCTTCCACCACCTCCCTGTGCAACCCCTTTTAGTGTCTCATCACCTTCATGTTAAAGAACTTCTTCCTATCATCTAATCTAAATCTACACTGCTTTAGCTGGGATCCATTCCTCCTGGTCCTATCACTCCCCCATATCCTAAAAAGTCCCTCACCAGCTTTCTTTAGGCCCACTTCAGACATTGCAAGGCCACAATAAGGTCTCCTCAGAGCCTTCTCTTCTCCAAACTGAACAACCCCAACTCTCTCAGTTTGTCTCCATAGGAGAGGACCTCCAGCCCTCTGATCATCCTCTTGGCCCATCTCTGGAAATGTTCCAGCACATCAATATCTTTCTTGTAATAGGGGCTCCAAAGTTGGACTCGGCACTCCAAGTGTGGACTCACCAGAGTGGAGTAGAGGGGGAGAATCACATCCCTCAACTGCTGGCCGTGCTCCTCTTCATGCATCCCAGGATACATGCCTGGCTTTCTGGGCTGCAAGTGCATGCTGGTGGCTCATGTTGATCTTCTCATCTGCCAGCACCCCAAAGTCCTTTTCTCCAGGGCTGCTCTCAAGCCAGTCACTGCCCAGCCCATATCGATGCTTGGGATTGCCCCAACCCAGATGCAAGACCCTGCACCTCGTCTTGTTAAACCTTGTGATGTTGGCTTGAGCCCACCTCTCCATCTTGTCAAGGTCCCTCTGTGTTGATCCCTTTCTTCCAGTGTGTCATCCACTTCACATAGCATGGTGTTGGCAAACTTGCTGAGAGTGCACTCAATGCCACTGTCCGAGTCACCAACACAGATATTAAGCAAGACTAGTCTCAGTACTGATCCTTGATGGTTTCCACTTGTCAGTGGCCTCTATTTTGACATGGACCCATTGGCAGCCACTTTTTGGGTGTGGCCATCAAGCCAGTTCTTTATCCACTGAGTAATCCATCCATCAAACCCATGTTTTAGCAGCTTGAAGACCAGGATGTCATGTGGGACAGTGTTGAAAGCTTTGCTTAGGTCCAGGTAAACGATGTCCATTGCTCATCCCATGTCTATGGATGTTGCGACCTTGTCATAGAAGTCCACTGAGTTTGTCAGGCAGGATTTGCCCTAGGTGAAGCTGTGTTGATTATACAAAATCACCTCTTCATTATTATTCTGCCTCAGCAGTGCCTCCAGGAGGATGTGCTCCTTCATCTTACCAGGCACAGAGGTGTGACTGACTGGCCTATAGTTCCCTGGATCATCTTTCTTTCCATTTTTGAAAATGTAGGTTATGTTTCTCCTCTTCCAGTCATAGGGACTTCACCAGACTGCTATGACTTTCAGCATATAATAGAGGGGTTCAGTGACTTCATCTGCCAGTTCCCTTAGTAACCATGGGTGTATCTCATTGGGGCCCGCAGGCTTCAGGTAATGAGGTGGATTGTAAACTGGTTGAAGGAAAGAAGTCAGAGAGTTGTGGTCAATGGGACAGTCTAGCTAGAGGCTGTGGTGGTTCGGCAATTCCCCACCTTCCCACACTTTGAAATAACCCAGACTAGACTCAGACGGCTGGAAGTTAGTAAGTGAAGCTTTATATTTACAGCTTTGCACAGTATGCAAGCAGATATTTGCAATATATTTACAGACAGCCTATAGCCTAATTTCTCTTTCAAATCCTCCAATTATTTAAAACCAGCACAGAGGCCTTTATCTAGTGGGGTCCTTCAGGGGTCAATACTGGGACTAGTACTAGTCAAAATATTCATCAACTACCTGGATGAGGACACAAAATACACTGTCAGCAAATTTTCTGATGATACAAAACTGGGTGGAGCAGCTGACACACCAGAAGGCTGTGCTGCCATTCAGTGAGACTTGGACATGCTGGAGGCCTGGGCAGGGAGAAATCCAAAGAAATTCAACAACGGCAAGTGTAGAATCTGACACCTGGGAAAGAACAACCAGGTTTAGGTTGGGGACTGACCTGCAGGAGAGCAGTGACGGGGAAAAGGATTTGGGGGTCTTAGTTGATGAGAGGTTGACCATGAGCCAGGAATGTGGTCTTGTGGTTATGAAGGCCAATGCTAACTGAGTTTTAGTTTTTCTAACCATGTCTCTTCCTGCTTATATGTCCCCAGTCCTTGCTGTACTTTCATCCACTCCTTGTACAGTTTCTTTTTGTGTGGCAGTGTGTCCAGGAGCTCCTTATGCATCCAGGCAGGTCTCTAATGTTCTTTCCTGCCTTCCTCTTTGTCCTGGGCACAGAGAAGGTGATCCTTGAATACACACCAGCTGTATTGTGCCCCCTTTTCCTCTAGGGCTTTGTCCCAAGACACTTTAGCCAGCAGATTCCTGAAGCTACCAAAGTCTGCATGCCTAAAGTCCAGGGTTGTAAGCTTGGTATGCATACTCCTAGATTCTCTGAGGATCTTAAATTCTAGTGCATGCTGGTCACAGCAGCCAAGGCTGTCCCCAAGCCTGATGTTGGTCACCAGCCCTTCCTTGTTGATGAGAACAAGGTCCAGCATAGCCCCTTTTCTTGGTTCCTCCACCATTTTGAGGACAAGGCTGCTATCTATGTATTCCAGGAATTTCCTGGATTGCTGGTGCCTTGATGTATTTCCCCTCCAGCAGGTGTCAGGGTGATTAAAATCCCCCATGAGGACCAGGGCCTGTGAACATGCAGCCACTTCTGTCTGCCTATGTAGGGCCTCCTCTGCTTGATTCTTCCGGTCAGGTAGCCTGTAACAGACCCCTTCCTCTGTCTTCCCTTTAATCTTAACCCATATACTCTCACACAGCTCATCACCCTTCCGCAGGTGGTGCTCTACCAATTCCAGCAGGTCACTGATGTAGAGGGCAACACCTCCTCCCTTCCTCCCCTGCCTGTCCAAAAAAGCTTGTGCCCATTTATCCGTACATTCCAGTCATGGGAATCATCCCACCAAGTTTCAATAACAGCCACTATGTCATGGCTTTCCACCAGCACAGTGGCCCTTAATTCATTCTGCTTATTGCCCAAGCTGCTGCAAAGAGGACCCTCATCTGGGTGGGCTGTGTCAATGTCTTTTGTCAAATCTCCCTTAATTCCCTTGGGGTGTCTTGGTGCATTGCTCCTGGCTTGCCTCAGGGCAACAAGTTGAGAACCCTTACTAGCACTCCATCATTCTGCCCTTCCTATGCTGTTCTATTGTGTGTCACAGGCAGGCACGAGATTAACCCTTTCTCCTGAAAACCTAACTGCATTTAAGTCTTTCCAGACTGAGTCCCAAGAGATCAATGTTTCTCTTGGAAAGCTCAAAAACATCGTTCCCTTCTGATAGTCTCCTATACAATGGGATTAGAAGCTGCTAAAACTGAGTGTAGGCTACTATGTAATGTACCATTACTATGTAATGGTTCACTTACGATCTATGTAAAAAAAAATGGAGCTGTGCAAATGACTTCATATAACAGCAAAAACTGGAATCAACATCATGTCAGAAAGGTCTAAAAGATCAAAGAAGGAAAATATTTGCCTTGCCTCCTGTGTTTTCTTGCTTCTCTGAAGGCCAACATTTAATTAATATTAGCAGTAACCTGGGAGATAGGCTGCATAAACTTTTATGATTTAGCTTATAAAATTTGTTTCCCAGAATCAGCATTTCAAGGGCAGCTTTGGAAGCTGAACTTACAATTAAAGGAACTCTTTTATTAAATGATTTAATATGCTGCAAAATGTTTGTCCTTCGATATACTCAATATGGCTGATGTTATTCAGAACAATTGCACCAGTACCCTTGGTAATGTGATAGGTGTCTAATGTTCTATGCTTAGATGGGCAAAAGGTGGTAGTCATGGCAGATGACTATTTAATGACCTCACACACTGAATTGGTTCGAACAATCTGAAAAGGAAAGATAGAAAGACATGAAGTGTTATGGTGAGCTAACCTTGGATAGTAGCCTGACTCCACCCTCTCCTCAGCACAATATGGGAAGAAAATAGGATAGGAAAACTCATGAGATGAGCTAAAAGACAGAGAGATTGTTTATTATTTACTATTTTGGGTAAAACAGGCTGTATATGGGGAAGATTAATATTTAATAATATATACTGGAACAATGAGAAACAAAAACATTAAAACAAAACCTTTCCTTCCCCATCTCTAAAGATCAGCTTCATTCCTCTATATTCCTGTGTTGAGCTTATGCCTGGGAGTATGGGGTTGGTAATGTGGGAGGCGGACTACTGGAATGTCTCCTGTAAGAATCTTTAAGATGCTCCCCTAGATCCAAACTGGACCTGCCTCTGGCCAAGGCCAAGTCAATCAATGGCTCTTCAACATGTTTAGGAGGTGAAGAACTCAAGTAGATCAACACTTCTAAGCCAGCTTAGTGTGATCTGCAGACTTGGTGAGGGTGCACACAATCCCCTAGTCCAGGTCATTGACAGAGATACTAAAGGGAACTGGGCCCAAAACTGTGCACTGCGAAACACCACTTGTGATTCACCACCAACTGGGTTTAACTAATTAGACAGATTAGAGAAATTACTACCATTTATCTCTCACATCTCTTAAGATGGTGAAATACTGGTATAGGTTGGTCATTATTGTCTCCTGTGGTACAAGTACTTAGAATTGGAGAGTGTAAGCAAGTATATGAAAGCTCTGCTTTTGTAGGTGAGTTCCTTTCACAACATTAGGAAAAAACAATCAGAAAACTCGGCAACTGAATCACAAAACAAGTTGGTTGCTCAGAATGTTTCCCATTTGCCATCTTTTAGGGACTTCAATTTTTATTTGATTTTCAAATTTTTAAAAGATTCCTCTCAAAGGTTAAAGAAATGCAAGAAAGCAGTAATAATATTCTCCAGGGTAAAAGCTATTCAAAAGAAATAAAACTTCAGTCCAAAAGAACTAATTGAAGTTTAATTTTACCTTAGTTTTGTGTGTAGAATAATGGTCTTAGAGACACAGATAACATGAAAACAGATGAAAACAGATTAGTAACACGGCTGTAATTGAGTCAAGAATTTTTGACAAACCTATAAAGTGATCATTGGAATTCTGAGACTGAATTACTTCTTCAGTAATGTCTCCCTGTTTCCCTCCTATTAATGTTCTTTATGACAGTTGCAAAAATTTGTGTAATTTAGAAAGTTTTGCTTATTTGATTATTTATTTGTTTAATTTTGTTTGTTTTCTTGGGTTTTTTTAGATAGACATAAAATATACCATGATGAGATAATTTAAATTGAGAAGACCCTATACAAAATCATACAGCATCACCAAATTCCAGATACAAAACCGTACAGTGTTACCAAATTACCATTTTTAATTGATGTTCCAAATTTGTGAAGATAGTTACCATATATGTGTTTTTGCCTTTGCTGGCATATTCATTGTTTCTGTACCTGCATTTGTTAGTCAGCCACATAAGAAATTCATAGATTTTTATTATGTCTGTTAAGTTTGCTAATTCTTTTTTTGAGTGGGAAAATTTCAGGAAAGACAAGATTCCAAGCACCTTAGTCTTGTAAAACTTTTCCGGTAAATTACAGTTGTTAAGCATGCTGACTCTGCTTTTTGCCTTTGTAATCTAGCAATATAATTTTTCAACATAGCTGTTTTAATATGAAGTATGCTGTAACCAAGTGGCAATATATGAATTATGATTATTAATATTAATAACAGACAAAACCCAATATAAATATGAAAAAGAGTTAATCTCTCCAGAAAACTTATTTACAAGGTATTGATGAACAGTTGTGCTTATTTATATAGGGAACAGGCAATTTAAACAGTTAAGCAAAATTAAATGCAAACATTAATTTAAACTGGAAAGAGATTGGTGACAGTAATTATTCTGCTTGCCCACCAGGTGACTGGAGAGGAAGCTTTCTGCTAGAAAAGCAGCTATAGGTGGATACTTAGAACTTTTACAAGACACTTTTAAGACTAAATTTGCTGGGCTCATGGCTACGCTGCTTTTATAAGGATGCATCCTTTTGGCACATGGCAGGCAACCAGATGATGTGATTGGACATGAGACTGCAGCTTAAGGTTTTTTCTGGTGCTCAAGATGGCTGGTGGTGTGCATGGCGAGGCTTGCAGGTCTGGAGCACCTTTTGTCCCTGCAGCTTTATAGATGCTTGCTATGAGAATATTCTTTAGCTGCAACCTTGACAGCAGCTCTTCTTTTTTCTCTGGGCAAGAACAGGCAAAGCAAATTGTTTTTAATATTGGTTTTGTAATTATAATTTGTCCAAGAACATGTCTGATATTTGGCAATTCCAGCAATCAGCACAATCAACCAATAGAATGGCATCAAGCTATCCTTAAGCATATAAAGACATGGGCCTAGCAGAGGTGAAGCATGGCCAGTACATCTCCCTGTTGCTTACCACAAAGGGAGGACATATTGCCTACAACCAGACTTAGTGACTCCAGGCCCCTTTGTCCTCCTGTGCTCCCTAGACCCCAAAAAGAAGGGGGACAAGAGGGGAGTTGTGTCTGGATGAGCCAGGACCACTACTGGGTTTGTGTAGGGCTCACGTTGACTTGTTTTGGCCTACCACCACACTGAGATATGCTCAGATACACTAGCAGAACTGAAATCTTCTGTATCTCCATCCTCTGGTAACATTCAATATCTGATAGCAATACATCCACATTTTCCAGTGTGTGGGGAAAGAAAACATACTCCATTAGTATTTTTTGTGTCCTAGTTCAACCCAGTTCATGGAATGGCTGTATCAGCCTACTATGAAATTGTCTGCACAGTGTTTGGACTTCTAATATATCTATTTTGGTGGGCTGTGGCATCATGCGACATACCTTGTGTCATGCCATCACGAGACAGGCACAATCCTTAAATGTACATTTCTTGGAGGAAGATCTTCTGTTTTCAAAAGTTACTTTTAGCAGTTTGTAGTCACACCACTGAATCTTGAAGTTGTGGTGGTTCGTCAGTTAGCCACTCTCCCACTCCCCATACTTTGAAGTAACCCAGGCTAGAACTCAGTTGGCTGGAAGTTAAGGAAACGAAGCTTTATATCTACAGCTTTGCATAATATACAAGCAGATATTTACAATATGTAACAAATATTTACAGATATATACAGAGGAAAAGGTAATACAGAAACACCACACTCCTCCTAGAGATCAGAATCCTCTAGAGGGCGTTTTCAATCACCCTACCACCTTCCCCCCACTTCCAATCTTATCTCCCTATCTGTCTTACATGACAGGAAAGCAAGAATGTATCGCTAGGGGGATTAGCAGCAGGAAAGTAGTTAGAAGTTATTCAGATCCAGCTAAGAAGGCAGGGAGAGAGATGCAGCAGCCAGAGTAGCTCAGGCAGCTCTGTCTTACCTTTTGTTTGGGTTCTGAAGTTACACCATTTCAGTAAGCAAATGAGTGAAGAATTAATTTTGTTTTCCTTTCTCAGACTCTAGTCTAATTTCTCATTCAAATCCTCCAATTAGCTCAAACAAGCACAATCCACCCCTGTCCACTTTACTCAGTTTACTGAGAATTATCTGTCTAATCTAAAACAATATTTACAATAACTAATATTACAAATTCAGTTCATGCTTGGTTCAGGATCTAGGTGATTCAGAAGCTCAGAAAACAGGAAGCAGTGTGTCTCCTCACAGATGAGATGAGAACAGGGACTCCCAGGTGACACTGATTTCCTGCTCACGTACTGTAGATTCCCTTGTGTTGGATGTCAGGTGAAAACTAGAACAGAAAAGTCCTAACAGCTTGTATTATACACTCTGAATTTAACCTCTCTCAGCTAAGGTTAGATTTCTCTGTGGAATACACTGGACTTCATCTTTCTCCTGCATTGCCCAGTATGTATGACCAGGACCTTCTGAAGAAACCACCCCTCGGACAGGTTTCCCTTCACCTGAAGGAGAAAATACCCAAACAGTTTCTCTAGCAGACTCTATTCACGTACAACAGGAACTCTATCACCATCCACTGTACCAAAATCTGACTGGGCAGGTTCTGCTCTGTTTACAGAACCCCTACTGTTTACCAACCAGGTTGCTTGTGCTAAGTGCTTGTCCCAATTTTTGAAAGTTCCACTGCCCATGGCTTTTAGGGTGGTCTTTAGCAAACCGTTGTAGCATTTGATCTTTCTTGAAGCTGGTGCACAGTATGGTATGTGGAAGATCCACGCAATACCATGCTCTTTGGCACGGTTTTTCACAAGATTGTTCTTGAAATGAATGCCATTGTCTGAATCGATTCTGTCAGGAGTTCCATGTCTCCACAAGATTTGTCTCTCCAAACCAAGAATGGTGTTATGTGCAGCAGCATGTGGAACTGGATAGGTTTCCAGCCATCCGGTGCTTGCCTCTACCATCATTAGCACATACTGCTTGCTAGAATGAGAATGAGGTAAAGTGATGTAGTCAATCTGCCATGCTTCACCATACTTGTACTTTGACCATCTCTCTCCATACCATAAGGGCTTGATTTGCTTAGCTTGCTTTATAGCAGCACAGATGTCACAGTCATGTACGACCTGGGTGATAACGTCCATGGATAAGTCAATAGACCTATTGGTATGTTGCATCTCTGCCTTGATGTCCATTTAAATCATGGGTCCACAGAGCTAAGAACAGTTCATATCTGTGTTTCCGATCAAGGTCACTGTTTGTATTAGCTTGAGAAATTTTAACAGCTTAATCTGCCTGATGGTTGTCTTGGTGTTCCTCAGTAGCTCTGCTTTTAGGCATTTGTGTGTCTGTGTGCTACACTTTAACTGGAATTCTCTCCAGTGATGCATCAATGTCCCGCCATAGATCAGCACACCAAATAGGCTTTCTTTTCCTTTGCCAACCATCCTTTCTCCAGTCCTTTAGCCAACGCCATAGAGCATTGGCTACCACCCATGAGTACGTGTAGAGGTAAAGAAAAGGCCACTTTTCCTGTTCAGCCACATCAAGAGCAAGTTGGACTGCTTTTACCTCAGTGAATTGACTGGACTGACCTTCTCCATCTCTCACTTCAGTAACTCTCCTGGTAGGACTCCAGACAGCTGAATTCCATCTTTGCTTGTTCCCAACAAGATGACAGGAACCATCTCTGAACAAAGCATAGTTCTTTTCCTAATCAGAAAGATCACCACAGGGAGGAGATTCTTTAGCACAAATTGTTTCCTCCTCTGGAGGTTTTGTACAGCCTGTGCCTTCCATCAAGGTGGTGATCACTTCTGCCAGACCATGTCAATCAAGATTACCCATGCATGCTCATTGGGTTATCAAAGCCATTCACTTAGAACACATTGTATCTGTGGCATGATGCAGCAATGAACCTTTGCCTTTGAACATCGAGTTTAGAACTGGCAATCTAGGAGCTAAAAGCAATTGTGACTCAATTCAAATCACTTCAGAATCTGCTTTCACACATTTATAGGCTGCTAGTATTTCTTTCTCTGTTGGAGCTTAATTTGCCTCTGAACCTCTGTAGGCACAGCCCCAGAAACCAAGTGGATGACCACGTGTTCCATTTGGAGCTCTTTACCAGAGGCTCTAAGTTGGACCATTGTCACTCACAACTGTATACAGGATGTTTTATAATGTCTGAACCAGATTGCACAGGTCCCAGGTTCATTGCATGGACTACTTATTGCTTTATCTGAACAAAGGCTGTTTGTTATTCCGGTCCCCAATCAAAATAGTTTCTCTTACAAGTCACATCATACAGAGGTTTGACAATTTTACTGAATCCAGGAATATGTAGTCTCCAAAATCTCACTGCACCCAAGAAAGATAGTGTGTCCTTTTTATTTGTGGGAACTGCCATGGTGGAGACTGTGTTTATCACATCCTGTGGAATGTGACTGCAACTATCCTGCCACCACACTCCCAGAAATTGAATTTTTCTGGAAGGTCCTTTGGCCTTGTCTCACTTGATGGCAAATTCTGCTTGTAACAGAATGCCAATGATTTTGTTACCTTTCTTGAAGACTTCCTCAGCAGTTTGGCCCCACACAATGATGTCGTCGGTGAATTGTATGTGTTCTGGAGCTTTACCTTTCTCCAGTGCGTTGTGGATCACTGAGTGACAGATTGTCGAACTGTGTTTCCAGCCCTGAGGCAGACAGCTGAACTGATACTGGATTCCTCTCCAGGTGAATACAAATTGAGGCCTGCATTCCTTTGATATGGGAATAGAAAATAAAGCATTTGTGATGTCTATGGTAGCATACCATTTGGCTTCCTTTGATTCCAGCTCATATTGGAGTTCCAGCCTGTCTGACACAGCTGTGCTCATGGGTGAAGTCTCCTCATTAAAGGCAAAGAAATCCACTGTGAGGAGTCTGTCACCATTAGCCTTGTGCATGGGCCAAATTGGACTGTTGAAAGGTGAATAAGCTTTCTTGATGAACTTCTGACTTTTCAGTTGACAAATCAGCTGATAAATGAATCAACATGAGCCGACAGTGTGCACATGTGGCACAGACAGCCAATCATGTCCTGGGCTGCATTAAGAGAAGCATTACCAGCAGGGCAAGGGAGGTGATTCTTCCCCTTTACTCTGCTCTCATCAGACTCCACCTGGAGTACTGTTTGCAGTTCTGGAGCCCCCAGCACAAGAGGGACATGGAACTGCTGGAGAGAGTCCAGAGGAGGGCCATGAAAATGATCAGAGGGCTGGAGCACCTCTGCTATGCAGACAGGCTGAGAGAGTTGGGACTTTTCAGCCTGGAGAAGAGAAGGCTTTGAGGAGACCTTCCAGTATCTGAAGGAGGGTTGGGGAGGGACTATTCACAAGGTCTTGTAATGACAGGACAAGGGGTAATGGGTTCAAACTGGCAGAGGGGAGATTTAAATGGGATGTTAGGAGAAAGTTCTTCACAGTGAGGATGACGAGACACTGGAAGAGGTTGCCTNCAACCTGTAGGATCTCTGAAACAACCTTGTCTCAAAAAGTCAATTCCCAGAATGCAAGGCGCATCAGGACCAGTTACAATAGTATGCTTCTTCCACTTCCTACCAGTTAAACTTATTTCAGCCTGCAACTTAGTTAACTCTTGAGATCCACCAGTGATTTCAGAAATAGTTATAGCCTCCTGCTGGCTAAAGGAAGGGCACTCTTTATGCTGAACATGGCATGTAGGGTGTACACAGTGGTTGGTGGTGTTGTGAGAGGAATTACAATCATTAGAATAATTGCAATTGCTCTGAGGCGAAAGAGTGACAGCTACATTTCTGGCATTGTTGCCTCTGTTTCTGCCACTCTGCAGTTCCCTGACTCTCTTTGAAAGGACTGAAGTAGGTTTACCATCCCTTTTGTTCATGCTCTCACCAAATTGGTCATGCAGGAGTATCCAGAGTGACGCACGTGATTGCTGGTGTCTAGGCAGAATTTGTCTCCTGGGCTGGAATTGCCTTGCAGGAGGTGGGCGTCTGTTCCTGATAGCAGAAACATGCACCCATTCAGAAGATAAAGGGATGGTATCCTCTGCCAGATTGTATATGGATGTTTTGAGTTCTTCCTTCAGTTCTCTCATGCTATCTTTCATCACAGTATTCATATGCTTTAGCTCTGTAGTCATAGTTTTTATGGCAGAGACTAGGGTAGAATGCAACAAACTGTCCTCTGTGTGCCTCAATTTGTCAGTGAACTCAGCAAAAGTCCGTGGCCTTCCATTTTCACCCTTTGATAGAAACTTGCTAGCTAAGATGTTAGCATAGGATAAAGGAGCATGTTTAACAAGCTTCTTTATGAGACCTGTCCCAAGAGGAATGTTACCAGACTCATGTATGGCATGATCTTCATAAAGCTCTTCCTTCACAGCAGACTCCTTCAGAAGCTTAATTCCCTGCTCAACTGTGTTCCATTTCCTAGATACCCATGGCAAGTCATCTTGTGAGGTTGCAGTGGTTTTGCCCCAGCTGAGGGCCAAATGCCCACCAGAGCCACTCTATCACTCTCCCTCTTAAATGGCAGGGGGGAGGGGAAAATATAACAAGTGCCAGTTAGAAGATAGAAGCAATTTAATAATGAAAATAAGAAAAAGCAACAGACTGTGTGGAAGCAGGAGCAGAGAGAGACATTAATCTCTACTTCCCATCAGATGGATGATGTTTTGATCTTGGAAGCAGGGCTCTCTATGCTTGACGGTTACTCCTGGAGAACAGATGCCATAGACGAATCTTCCCAAACTTTCTTCTATTACCTCCATCTTATATTTGAGCTGATGTCATATGGTATGGAACATCCCTTTTGCCAGTCTGGATGACCTGGTTTGGCTGTGTCTTCTTAGCATTTTGGGGTGGGGAGATGTTGAGGAAAAAAATACAAAACCCCCAGCCTGGGTGCTCAGTTTAGCAGTAGCCACAACACTGCTGCTTTATCAATGCTTAGCTACAGCATCACAAAACACAGCATTAGAAGAGAATTAACCCCAGCTCAGCCCAGTTCTAACCTACTACAGAGGTATATTTCATACCCACAGCCAGCAGAAAACATGTCCACAAGCAACCACACCAAGATTGGTTGCCAGGTGTTTGTCCACTCCACTCTCCTTTGCAAGTGGGCCTAGCTGATTTGCAGACTTGTATGCTACCTGTAGGGCATTTGCACCAATAGTATGGCATCTCACCAGCCAGCTTAGGATTGGCTCTCGTGTTTCCCTTGAATATTCCTTTCTAACTTCCCTGACCTTTATGAGGGGATCATTTGAACTCTCATTGTCATCCTTCTCCTCTTCGTCTCCTTGCTGGTCTGTTGGTACCTGGCCAAATAAGGTTCTCCTGAGAGCATTCCTAATCTCCTGAGAGCCATCTTCCCTCTTGGTAGCTAATCTTACATTGTCCTCATGTTTCGCTTTCAGTAAACCAGCCAAATCTTTAGGACTAAGTTTCTTCTCTTTCTTCTTCCTCCTGAGCACCAGAGGTATGTGCCCCTAAATCTTCTTCTGAGCCATGCTTTGACTCAAGCTTAGGTCTCATTTTCACTTCCAATCTTATCTTCCTATCTGTCTTACATGACAGGAAAGCAAGAATGTATCACCAGGGGGATTAGCAGCAGGAAAGTAGTTAGAAGTTATTCAGATCCAGCTAAGAAGGCAGGGAGAGAGATGCAGCAGCCAGAGTAGCTCAGGCAGCTCTGTCTTATCTTTTTGGCTTCTAAATTTATACTATTTCAGTAAACAAATGAGTGAAGTAGAATTAATTTTGTTTTCCTTTCTCAGACTCTAGTCTAATTTCTCATTCAAATCCTCCAACTAGCTCAAACCAACACATAAGTATTCTGATATTCATTAAAAATCATGGTGTGTGCTCTCATCTTTTACTTTCTTGAGGCTTATAATTTCATATTATTTCATACTATGCCTAAGGATGGGCAGCCTGGTTCTATGTTTACTTTTCAGTTTATTTTTCTCTCTTCTGTTGGATGTCTAACATTTTATAAAGTTTTAAACAAAAACTTTATAAAAGATTTTTTAAAATTCCATTTAATGAAAGTATTTGATTATTTTAGTTGCAAAGTAAGATTTTTTGGCAGAAAAGATTTACTGCTGTGCATCTGAATTCAAATCTCTTTTGCCTACCTTTGTAAATTTAGAATTCCTTTCTCTGGACATGAATGAAAATATAAATGGAAATAAAATATAAATGTTAGAAAAGACAACCTATATGGCATTAATGTTTGTTATAGACACTTCTATACCTCAGTAGGTACATTCAACAGAGGAAGGTGCACTATAAAGCTTAGGCTACAATCTTCTCTGAGATAATTGGTAAAACTCTCTAGAGGTCAATCTGTGATGAACAGGAGAAGTATGCTGTGTACACTATACAGTGTCTGTCCTAACATAATGGACATCATAGAATAACCTGTGTCTGCAGAAGGAAGGGTAGGAATGGATGAATTTATTTCAAAAATTCTTGTACCTTCTGTTTGTGAATTTATTAATTAGCCGGATGCCTGTATATGAATTTTGACTGTTGTATAGAGTTCATATGTGTTCTGCAATCAGTTTATTTTTCTAAGAGTAAAAATTATATTATAAATAACATGTTTTCTGATACAGGCTTGCAGGAAACATTATTATGACCTTCTTTTCAGGTGTGCTTTCTTCAGAAAATATTGCTTTCTAGTGACACCAAGCTGTGTGGCACAGTCATAGAATCACAGAATGGTTTAGGTTGAAAGAGACCTCAAAGATCATCCAGTTCCACCCCCCCCGCCATAGGCAGGGACACTTCCCACCATATCAGATCTCTCAAGACCTCATCCAGCCTGGCCTTGAACACATCCAGGGAGGGAGCAGCCACAACCTCCCTGGACAACCTGTTCCAGTGCCTCACTACCCTTACTGTGAAGAACTTCCTCCTAACATCTTGTTCAAATCTCCCCTCCACCAATTTGAATCCATTATCCCTTGTCCTGTCATTACAAAAATAATAGAATGATAGAATGGTGGGTGTTGAAAGGAATCTTTAAATGTCATCTAGTCTAACCTTCCTGGAATGTGCAGGTATCCTTACCTAGATCAGGTTGTGCAGAACTGTGTCCAAGTTGACCTTGAATCTTTCCATGGATGGGCAATCAACTACCTTTCTGGTCCAGTGTTTCATCACTCTCACCATAAAAAATATCTTCCTTACATCTAGTTTGAATCTACTGTTTAGTTTAAAACCATTGCAACTTGTCCTGTCACATTAGGCCTCACTTCTTACAAGCTCCCTTTAAGCACTGAAAAAACTGAACAACCTCAGCATTCCTAGCCTCTCATAATGGGAGAAAAGTTCCACCCCTCAGATCATTTTTGAACCTACTTTGAACCTACTCTAACTGGTTAACACCTTTCTGTGCTGGGGACTCCAGAGCTGGACAGTACTCCAATAGGGGTTCTCACCAGAATGGAGAAGAATGTGAGAGTCATATCCCTTGACCTGCTTCAGAGGCAGCCAAGGATACAGTTAGACATCTGGGTTGTAAGTACACATTGCTGGCTCATGTACAGCTTTTCATCCACCAGTATCCCCAAGTCTTTCTCTACAGGGCTGCTCTCAGTCACTTCATTCCTCAATCATGGTGTATGACCTTGAACATGGTCTTCTTGAACCTCAGGAGGTTTACACAGGTCCACTTCCCAAAGTTGTCCAGATCCTTCTGGGTGGCATTCAGGCATGCCAGGCGCAAAACTTGTCTTGATAGGACTTTTCAGCCTGGAGAAGAGAAGGCTTTGAGGAGACCTTATAGTAGCCTTCCAGTATCTGAAAGGGGTCCTACAGGAGGGCTGGGGAGGGACTATTCACAAGGTCTGTAAAGACAGGACTAGGGGTAATGGGTTTAGACTGGCAGAGGGGAGATTTAAATGGGATGTTAGGAGGAAATTTTCACAGTGAGGGTGGCGAGACACTGGAAGAGGTTGCCCAGGGAAGCTGTGTCAGCTCCCTCCCTGGAGGTGTTCAAAGCCAGGCTGGATGAGGCCTTGACTGGCAGGGGGTTGGAACTGTATGATCTTTGAGGTCTCTTCCAACCTAAACCATTCTATGGCATCTGTAACCTGGCCCTATGTCATTGATAAAAAGAGTACACAGCATTGCTACAAGTTCAGATTCATGAATGGCACCACTCATTGATGACCCCAACCTGAAATGATTAGAGATTCATTAAGCAATAATATTGGTCTCATAGAATTTTCAAACACAGCAACATCCAGAATAGACATAAAATCCCCTTTTTTATAAATTAATGTATTTTCAAAAGATATTTTAAACCTCTTAATTAGCAGCTGTATTTAACAGTAATTTGATCTGTTTCTGTTTCTATGACCAGTCCTATCAGCAAATGAAAACATTTCTCAAGAAGAGCAGAGGTACAAGCTCTATGCAAGTGAGAGGAGACTTCAAGAAGGTCCTCATTAGGCATTTTCATGTAACTTGTCTTTGTGATCTGTGACTCACACTGTCCAGAGCAATACTCTGGCTATGCAGGCAGGACAACATCAGTAATGTAAAATGACAGATTGTTTTACCAGCATATTATTCTTCAAAGCTGAAAACATTCAGGTTGGGTTGTGTTTTTTTTTTTTTCTTTTAATGTCTGTAGTAATTATAAAATTATATGAAAATGAAAACTACAATCAGGGGGATGTAAAAGATATTAATTACCAATGGGTTTCACTATCCAGTCACCAGAACACACATTTAGCTCCTTCCTCTCTCATGCAATAGGATTCTGAATGATCAGTAAGATCTTCAGATTTGTAGGATTTTTTGAAATTTGCAAAATATATGTAGACATATATTTGTGGTGTTATAAATTGAATTTTCTTTTTATGGGTTTTTCAGGACCACAAAACATAGATGGTTGGTATTATAAAGGGCTTAAGTAGTTATTGTGAAGCTAACAGCTTTAAGCTAACCTCTGGTGAAATTCTTCATTTTAAGTTGCTGGCAAGGGTCCAGCTGACTTCAAGCAGGCCAGCATTTCTGTGGATATATTTATAAATCAGTACTTGGTTTGGGTATTCTTCTGTTAGATAGGATTTCATCCTGCACTTCTTTGCTCAGTGCTTGCACTCTTTTTTGAGTTTTCTTAGCACTCATTATGATTTTGCTTTCCAATACATTTGGCCAAACTGCAGTCAATCCATTCAAACCAACAGCTGCTTTGTAGAACTGGTATGAGATGTAACATCAAACATTAGCAGGAGGAGTGTGAAAGCCTAAAAAGCAGGTGCAAAGGTGTTAAGTTTCAGAGGAGATTCATGGAAGCCTTACTGCTACAGGAGCTTTCATAAATGTTTTAATAGGGGGTTGAAGAAGGGCATGGACTATGTTAGGAAACAGGATTATGCAGTTAGACACAGGAAAGCGTGTCTGTCAGTTGATCCTGTTCTTGACACTGTACTTCCAAAGTGATATAGTATCAGAGCAAGTCATCCACTAATAATAACAGCCCACTTCACTGGAGAACCCTGCTGTGTTTACCTCCACACTGTGGTGCAAGTGGCCTCTCTTATTCCTTTCCTATGTGTTCAATACAGGTAACATAATTTTTCACAGTCTGAATTCTTTTACAGTAGGGAATGACAAGTAAGTAGTTTTTACAGCATAAGGGAAGACTTAAAAATGAGCAAAGGGGCATAATGTCAACATTACAATGTAGATATGATGATACAAAAAGCATTAAACTTAGTTGCAGAAAAGGATATTTCCAGCTCTGCTTTCTCTGAAAACAGGTCAAGGTCTGATTGAGACCAATAGCAAAACAGGCTTTTGAGAGCCTAGTTTATAATATATATATCTCCAGATATAATATAATCTCGAGTTACATTATAATCTGAGACAGATTTTATGTAAATCCTGAGAAGAACCATAGAGAAGAACAAATACATAGCACTATCACATTCGCACATTTAAAATTAAAGAAAAACTCACATGCCCACATGTGTGGACTGGTGAAAATCAGGAAGGAGTTGCAAGTAAGGGAGGGAAAAACATGCTATTTGTTACTCCATAAAGTGGAAGCTAGTGAGAAATAGTGTTTATTCTGTAAGAAAAATAAAGTTGAAGAGTCTAATGGCATTTAGTTTATTATCAGATTAATTCGCTTGTTAACTAATTAGCTATGTGATTGATCAACCCTTCATGTCTGTGAAAAACACTTGATAAGGTTGACTGTGATTTTTTTTCATCATCATTGATCACTGGTAAAGGCACAAAGACAGGAGCCAGCCCTAGTAGCTGACAGTAAATATCATCCCATTTTTCAGTCTCATATAAAGCTTTGTCAGGTAAGATCTCTGGTCTAGTAGTGCTGGGCAAGCATGTAAAATTATGCCCAATATGAAGTGCAAGAGATGCTGAAGATGCAAAGGAATTCAGTGGAGGATGTGGCCCAGTGGTTACTGCTTTTCTTATTGAAGACATGTCAACACAATTGCTCACAGATCCAGAACTCTGTCATGCTTCTGAACTGCAGTGCAAAGTGTCGGATAAAGAAATCAATGAATGGAAATCTCATCCTTCCCTCAGGTTTCCTCTTTCTTTCAGGGGCTGGAACTTATAGGAGAGTTCAGTCTTCAGAGTAGAAACTGAAGCAAAGAAGATATTTAACAACTCTGCCTTATCTGCACCCTCAATTATCACGGCTGCCTTCTCATTCAGCAGTGGGCCCACACTTTCCCTATTCTTTGATTTACCACTGATACATTTGAAGAAGCCTTTCTTGTTCACTTTTACTTCCTTTGCCAGTTTTATTTCCAAGAGGTCTTTGGCCTTCCTTGTTGCATTCCCATGTACCCTGACACCTCTCCCAAATGACAAGCCCTTTCTTCCATGAATTATGAGCTTTTTTTTCCCCATGATATTATATTCAGGAGCTCCTTGCTCATCCATGCAGGTCTCCTAGTGTTATCTACCCAATTTTTCACTCAAGGGAACACACCTATCTTGGGCTTGGAGGAAGTGACATTTAAAAACCGACCAACTTTCTTGGGCTCCTTTACCCTCTAGAGCCTTAGCCCATGGGATTCCTGCAAGTATATCTCTGAACAGTACAAGGTTAGTCATGCAGGAGTCCAGGGCTGTAATCCTACTTATTGCCCTGCTTCTACCCAGTTTAATACTAAACTCCACCATGTCATGATCACTGTCACCAAAGCTGTTCCCAGCCTTAAGGTCCCCAACCAGTCCTTCTTTACTAGTTAATATAAGGTCCAGCATTACACCTCTCCTTGTTGGTTCCTCCAGCAAGGAGACCTTGGACGACCTGCTCCAGTGGGAGGTGTCCCTGCCTATGGCAGAGGGGTTGGAACTAGGTGATCTTTGAGTTCCTTTCCAACCTAAACCATTCTACGATTCTATGATATGAGTTTTTTGCTAATATGATTTGTAGTTCCAATTTTTATGAATTTGTATCAGAGAAAGACATAAAGCATTACTTAAATATTGTTATAATAAATAAAGAAAAATATCCTTTGGGAAGAGATGAACTAAAACTTTTTTTTATGCTAGTCTAGGTTTGTCACAATCTGAATGAAAGTACATAAAAAACCCCTGCATGTCTCTAGTAGCACAATGAGAAAGCCAATAAGAGAATGAAGAGAAAATTTATTGTAAACCTAGCCACTGAGAAAACTGTCAACTGTAGCTATCAATCTCTGACAGTGTTCTTAGTTGTAAGTTTGTGTACTATCAGTGTCATGCACATGTATAGTCTGTGGCATTAATTTAAAAAATAACTTTGGTGATAGACATTTTGATTAGGTATATGTGGTCTAATTCATGGATACAAATCAGGCTTTTCTCTGTTGCAGTGTTCTCTTTCTTGGTAGCCAGTTAGTGGTGTTTGTGAACATCACAGTAGACAAAAATATTGTACATTTTGGTGAAGTTATTCTGCCCTAATGCCAAACGTAGTTGTTTGTATGGCTAAAAAACACATTGAGATACTTATTCCTGGTATGATAGCAGTCAACTCACAAAGAAACCTGATCTCTGCTGCTGAAGTCAGAATGTGTTTTTCCCCCTCAAGATTCCATTTTCCACTCATATTTATAAACAAACTGATTTCTGGCTGACATTCCATTGAAGTCTTCTTTCCAAATTTATCAGGCTATGTCTGTTATGTCTGGTGGAGGAAGATAGAATCAGAGAACCATAGACTGTCAGAGGCAGAAGGTCAGGGGACCTCAAAAGATCATATAGTCCAGCCCTCCTGCCAGAGCAGGATCACCTAGAACAGATCTCACAGGAATGTGTCAGACCGTTCTTGAATATCTCCAGAGAGACTCCAGAACTGGGCAGCCTGTTCCAGTGCTCTGTCACAATCACAGTGAAAAAAGTTCTTCCTCAGGTTCACATGGAACTTCCTATGCCTCAGCTTCCACCCATTGCCCCTTGTCCTGTCACTGGGCATTACTGAGGAGAGGCTGGCTCCATCCTCCTGGCACTCACCCTTTATGTATTTATAAATATTAATGAGGTCTCTCCCATTATGTGTTTATAAATATTAATGAGGTCTCTTCCTCTTCAAGCTCCAGCTCCCTCAGTCTCTCCTCATAAGGAACTTTCTTAGACTTTTTTTTTGTGGCCCTGCACTGGAATCTCTCAAGCAGCTCCCTGTCCTCTTTGAACTGGGGGGCACAGAACTGGACACTATGCTCCAGAAGAGGCCTCACCAGGGCAGAATAGAGGGGAAGAAGAAGAACCTTCCTCTATCTACTAACCACATCCCTTCCAATACACCCCAGAATGGCATTGGCCCTCCTGACCACAAGAACACACTGCTGGCTCATGGCCATCCTTCCATCGATCAGGACTCCCAAGTCCTTCTCTTCACTGCTCTCCAGCAGTTCAGTCCCCAACCTATACTGATACATGGGATGATTCTTTCCCAGGTGCACAACCCTACACTTAACCTGCTGAACTTTGTTAAATTTCTCCCTGCCCAGCTCTCTGGCCTCTCTAAGTCCTGCTGAATGGCAGCACAACTCTTCAGTGTGTCAGCGACTTCACCCAGCTTGGTGTCATCAGCAAACTTGCTGACAGTGTATTCTGTGCCTTCATCCAGGTCAATGAATACATCATATAATTCTGGTCCCACTACTGACCCCTGAGGGACTCCAGTAGTTACAGGCTTCCAGCTAGACTCTGTCCCATTGACCACAGCTCTCTGACTTCTTTCCTTTAACCATTTCCACCTCACTATTTGATCATCCAGACAACACTTCCTTAGTTTAGCAATGGGAATGTTGTGGTAGAGTGTCAAATGCTTTACTGAAATCAAGGATGTTGTTGTTACCCAATATCAATATGCAGAAGGTGAAATGATTTTATCATCAGTCATCAAACTGTTGCTACAGTAATAGGTTAGAGCCATAAGACCACGTTCTTAGCTTCACTTGAATGTTCTTCTCACATCATTTTTCCTATTACTTACTTTGCTTCTGGCAATATTATGATGATACCTAGTTCTGTTCTACTGAAAATCTATTTTCAAATATCCTCAATATTTTCCAAGTGAATACTTGCTATTTCATATCTGTAAAACAAAAACATCAAACTGTTTGACATACTTTTTGGTTTGGATTTTTTGTGTGTGTGCGTTTTTTTTTTTTTTCCTGTCTTGACTGTTTATAATACATTTTCTTATCTGAAACAGAATAAAATTTCCTTCTGAATATTTTCTCCATTTCGACATATAGTTAGTGATTCTAGGTTTCAGAATGTGCTCAAATGAGCATATTCAATTTTTAAAACCAGAAAAGTTCATAGGTTACAGTGTATTGTCATGGGAAAATAGAATTGTTGTACAAGTATCAATTATATTTAAGTTGCTGTTGCATCCTCAAGCAGATAAGAAAGTCATCTCCTGGTGGAAGAATAGGATATATTGTACCATTTTCTTTTAATATATTAAAAGGACACTTCCTAGCCAAAAATACTGGAGAGGCCAGTTTATGACTGTATCCTACTCACACTGCTGCTCTTCCTCTTCTATATGAAGAGTGGGCACCCAAAGTGAGATACTGGATACATTTAAGTTGATAATAAACCTCTAACTGACTTATGTAGAAGCCAATTTCCCTTCTAATATGGGTCCTTAATTTACAAGTTTTGAAGACGAGATAACTTCATGATAGCAAAGTATAATAATACATGCATACTGGATGTAGCTCACCTAATCATCATTGATTTTTGAGAAAGAAAACATGATTTGGCTTCAGCCAAGAGAATAATTTTATACTTAATTTCATACATGTGACTCATCTACTGGCTTGGAACAACTCCTATACTTAAAACAAATTAGCCACATTCCTAGGGATATTAAGTGTGTAAATATATTCCTGCTTTTATTGCTATGTGTTTCTTCAGTCACATGTGAATGACCAGTTCTTGATATTTCTGTTCATATTCCATGTGCAACCAGATTTCACATACTTTGCAGACGTTATGAAAGATTTGTGCATAAGAAAACCTACTACAGTAAAATGTAAAGCTCCTTTCCATTAACTTTTTATACTTAGATCATCAGAGCTATATTATTATTAGGCATTCAAATGAAGGGAATATTTTGAAGACGAAAGGCAATAGTATTTTGTCATATGTTGACTTGGATGAGATATTGTTTCTCTCACAGCATATTTACATGCAATTAAATAACTTGTAGTAAGACTGGATATTAGTTTATGTGTTTTTGTTTGTTGGTGGTAAGTAGTAGGTAACTCATGATAAACCTGCATATAACCTTATCAGGACGTCCTTTTCACAGCAAAAAGCAGAACAGTAATAAACCCACACCCATTAGTCAAATACCTTGTTTGGCCTGGAATGTGGTGTCTTTTTCTTTCAACTAAAGGTTTAACTGTCAGAGAGAAAGAGAATCAATGGAGCCCTACAATGATATCTGCATTATTTCTATGAACAAAATTAAGATAAACAAAGTGGGCCATTTTTTCAAAATTACTGCAGTGATTAAACATAAAGACCAGCATAAGTGAGTCCACATAGCTAGACTATAAAATATACCTATTTTAAAAAATGGAACTTGCATAAATCTTCCATACTGACTGAGTCAAGGTTACACAAAGAGGACAATACCAAAAATAATAAGCAAAAATAAAGTGTAACATAAAAACTGTAAGAGAGTCATGCTTGTTTGAAAACAAAATGTTATAAAAGGTGCAAAAATCCATCAGTCCTTCAAGAAGGAAAAAAAATACACACGGTTTTCTTTGGAAAACATAACAAATAGCTACCATATTTTCCAGTAGATTATATATCACACACATTTGTTGGTAACATATCAAAGACAGATTAAATAAAAATTCCATTAAGTTTCAATATACTGTAGAAAATGGACAGGTTTTGTTAAATATAGCCCTACAAGAACAAGTACTGAGGGCTTGTAGAAGTGGCTCTGACACAGCACTAAGGTGTGAATATGAACATTTTAAATGCATGGGTCAATTTAAGGTGAAATTCTGGTAGTATTTCAGTAAGAAACAGTTTGGCCATACAACACAACAAAGATGTGATTCTTAATGAATAACAATTTAAAAAATCCTTCTGAAATATTCAAATGTAATGTATTGATTTCTATTAAGTTTTATTAATAGTTTATGTGCACTCACTCTGGAAATGGAAAATACATTTGTTTTGGGGGTTTTGATTCCTAATTGTTGTCTACGTTCTAAGAAACCTTTAGCCAAAGACCAATTCATTTTTTGGGGCAGTTTTTCTTGTGTTTCAAAGTCTGTAGAACTAGATCCTAATGAAGGTGTGATTAGAAGCTCAGAGACATAACTTCAATCCTGAAGCGCTTAAAGTACTTTTGTTTTGTTTTACGTTTATGCTCCTTTGACATTGACTTTACTTAACTGCATGACTTTCTGAATACTAGTAGTGCAAATAATTGTTCCAATACATGGAGAGCTTCTGTATCGGTGGGGTAATTAAATAATGTGAGATGATATATTTTCAAAATTAATATTGTTTATTAGTTTTGGCATTAAAAACTTTCACCACCATCCCCACCACAAATTTTAGTAATAATCAGATCCTCTTACAACAGTCATGGAAACATGATACAGATCATAACATAGGATCTAGAACAATTAAGGAATAACTAGCAAAAATATAAACATTAATTGAACTGGAAGATAAGGTTCATGTGGTCAATACAACACTTACTGTTAATTATACCTCTAGTTATGTTTATGGCAGAAGGCAATTAATGAATTACAAGAGGCTTTAAGTATTTACTCAGAAAATATTATTTCCCAACTCATGGGGCTAGCTACAGCTTCAGACAGTACCCAAATGCTCTCAGGGAATTCTGTCGGTGTCTTGTCAGCTGCTGACAAATGCTCTCAGGGAATTCTGTCGGTGTCTTGTCAGCTGCTGAAGCTTCTGATTCTTCCCAGGCTTCACAGGATGCTGGGGAAAGTAAGAAGACTATCTCTGACCTGGTCCAGGTTTCTATGGATGATCTGTGTGTCCCTTCCAGGGCTACTCATTTTGGCAGGTGCAGGCAGGATGTCTTACAACGTGCAGTCCTGGCACAGATATCACGCTGGCTATGCGGGCCTATCGCATGGAGGTATTTGGTGCCTGTTCCTGGTAAACTCCAAGCAAAAAGTTTCCAGGCAAACTCAGAGTATCAAGGTTTGTTAATTTGTGGCAGAGCTGTCTTATGCTTAGCAAAGCATAATGCTGCAGAAAGCAGTAAGTCAGTTAGGCATAACACTGCCAGAAGCAGAAAGCAATGGTGTGACAGCAGGCAGCAGCAAGCAAGCAGCAAGCACAAATACAACAGAGCACGCTGCATTACCTGCTCTTCTCTTTTTATCAATACAGCTTGAGACTGATGGGCTTTTGGACACAGAATAGCCAATCAGAATGGCAATTAGCCAAGCTTGACCATATTAGGCGAAGCCATAGGCTTGTTTTTACCTAAATTTGGGAAGATCATAGGCCTTGCATGAGGCAGGAGCAAGCCAAGTGTATATATCTTGTTCACCACAAAATGTAAACAAGTCTGCGCAAGCCAGGGTCATTAGACTCCATGGCTGTAGGTTCTTTGTCCTTTTTCCTGCAATTGTTTCTCCCCACAGAAGAAGGAGGGATATCAGAAAAACATGTCTGGGCAAGCCAGGTTATGTACATACCTATTTTCCTATTGAGGTCTACCACAACAGCTTTATTTAACACATTTTTTCTTTAACAGCTGTATTTTACATTAACATTTAACCTTCATTGTGTTGAAAGTTTATCGTTTAAAGATGTACTAACATTGAAAATTCTCTAGTTCAACTTATATATTTATTTACAGTATATAAAACATAAAGATCTTCTGAAAACATTGGATAAAATTTCCTGTTGACTAAAATTGACATTTGCAATTTCTAGGGGTACTCTAACAAGAGAATCTCAGTGCATAACAGTTATACTGAAGGAAGTCTATATATTTTTCATGAGAGTTACAAATTCTCTGATTTTAAGAATTGTGACCTGGCATCTATTATGCCAGGCATCTACTTATGAAAACTGTGGTTTGTCACTTCAGAGCTTAGTTCATTTGTAGTCTAGGATGGAACATTTTCTGGTTGCAGCTTTGGTATTGTCTGAAAAGACAAAGTGTTTTTAGAAGAAAAAATTACTTTTAATACTATGATAGTGTTAGAAAGGTGAAGCTAGTTATTTTTCATGTAACATGAAAAAAAAACAAAACAAACAATGAACTTAGTTCTTATTTTTCTAAGTAGTTTGAGAACAAGAAATTTTAATGAGTGAAATGCCTTGTGTTTACAAAATATTACTAAATAAAGCACCCCTTCTTTCTAGCTAAGTAACCTGAAACAAGTCACAGTTGTGGATGTGTCAGCAAATAAGTTCCATTCAATTCCAATTTGTGTTCTCCGGATGTCTAATTTACAGTGGTTGGATATTAGCAGCAACAATCTGAAAGATCTCCCAGAAGACATAGACAGGTAATTTATGTTTTAATTTATTAAGGGGCCTGTGAACTACACATAAATTTAGAAAGTAGCAAGCTTCCAAGGGACACCATTAATGAAAAACCTCTTTAAAAATTCACATTTGGAAATGCATAGGATAATTTTCATGTAAACTTTACCATTATTATTGACAGATTATGTCAGAGAACAGAAACTGTGTTTTATACCTCACTGATGTCAGGTAGAACAGTCAATGTCTCTACTGTTCAGTTAACTAATTGTATTTACTACATTCATGGTAATTATTCATTATGTCTAGACACTGTTCTTTGGGAAGTTAATGAGGTGTACTCTGCCCAAGTTCCAGCAAAAGGGATTCACTGTACAGAGTTTGCAGCAGTATCTTTCTGGAGATTGATGAACTAAAGCGTATTTAAGTTACTAAAAGAACCTGATACATTTTGCCAGTAAAGCAGAAAATATTGGCAGGACTAAAAAACCTAAACCCCCACACTGAAAATCCTTCTCTCATATATATTACTGTGTAGTATATATGCATGTGCACACATACACTCACTCAATTTAGAAATCCACAAAAGCTAGTTTAAAAAAACCCATGCTGATTCCTTTAATCAGATCAGCTAGCCTGAGAAATAGCTTCTTATCCTTAGGCCTTTTTTTTCACTCTGGATTCTGCTGTAGCTCGGTTTACAACATTTTATATACACACAAGTAAATAAAAATATATATTATCACAAGTTAATAA
>VWZI01012835.1:1471571-1522839 GCA_013396835.1 Psilopogon haemacephalus | reverse complement strand
TGAACGTGCAGCTGAGCTTCCAGAGACAAAGACACTGTGGGAGTCCATTGAGCCTAACAGAGCCACTCCAAGGCTCGACTTTGCTGGTAGTGAATAGCAGTAAAACTCTGCTTATGTTTCATGGATTGCCTAAAATAAGCAGTGTAAACACAGCCCATTACACAATCCTCTTCAAGCTTATAGACCTTTTTCACTGGCCATTACCTAGAGATCTTGGCAGCCAGAAAAGCAAAGCACAGGCAGTGTCAGTGGTGCAGAGGACGCTGGCAGAATCTGTTCCTGTAGATTTCACTGAGATGAGCTAGGGCTTGGTATCTGAACATCCCCCTAATATTTCTGCTGGCCTTGATTGGGCAAGACAAGCTGTGAAATCTCACAGGTGTACAGTGTTTAATGAAATCTCTCCCTTCTGAGTTTTGCTAAGTAACAAAGAACAATTCCTGCACTGGATTTTCTCTTCCCATCTGTGACTCAAATCCTTCTCTTGCTCATGGGTAGGACATGTGTCTTGGAAATTAGATAAATGTGCAGTTTGTCCAGATACTGAAGCTTTCCTGTTCCTAGATCCTGCAGGGCTGTGATTTCCACACATGTGGATACGGACAGATGAAAAAAAAGTCAGCTCTACTGTGTGGTGGAGGGGTGGAAAGTCTAGAAAATGAAGTTATAGACTCCTAGAAGTGCCAGTAGTTTCATACCAATTCACTCCATCACCTTGTCATGGCATTTTACTTTATCTGTAACCTGAGGCTACGCAGAGATATCAGCACTTTTGGAATAGTAATATCTTCAACATTTACACTTCTTGAGTGCAGAAGACTGACACGGAACTTGCTTCAAGCTGACAGCTTTCAGATGCCTCAGATTTCAGCAAAGTACAAAATCTGTGCTCTGGAATCAATAGATTGGTAGAGATTGGTGGCATTTTCATCATGTGTTTTGATCTGACTGCTGTACTGTGTTCCACAGATTCCTTCTGGTGCCATTCAGATGCAAAGCACCAAGTCAGGTGATAATAAATGTAAGCTACAAACCAGGAAAAACAGAGGAACTCAGTCAACTGTAGAGTGACAGGAGTAGTTTGTTGATGGCTGGGAATGGATTGTTCTTTCTTGTGAAGAAAATGAGGCCCCAGCTCAGCATTTCCGATACACAGGTATCAGAAGGACACAACCACACATCTGATTGAGGGCTGAAAATCAGACTGACTGTTAAGTACTTTCTCCACGTTCTTTCTCTAACCATTGTTTGGGATGCACTTCAACAGTCCAACTTTAACCTGTCTTGCAGAGTAGCAAGTTAAATTCCCTTTGTATTCAAAACAGGCTCCTCTGGACTGTTCATAATCTCACCTATTTTCAGTGTCTATATTTTTGTGAGAAGCATCTTACTATCAAAGTGCCAGCTTCTGCCTCTCTCTGCTGAGAATGAAAGTTTGAGGCAATTACCTTGTATGTGGGGGGTCTATTGCAGACATCTGACATTAAAAGAGAAGATTTCCTTAACTCTTTTAGCTTTTGCATTACAGAGTCTCAATCTACCCTTCAAAGTAAAATACTTGCCAAAGGAGCACAGGAGGAGAAACTGTAGAGTGAATAGGGAACCTCCAGGGTTGTGCTAATTGTGGTGGTTAAACCACCTTGCTCTGTAGCAACACAAACATCCCAATAATCGAGGACTTGGAGATCTGGTGGCTGAACAACTGTAGCTAAGAGATAAAAATAGTTTTAAAAACTGACAATCTTAAACACCTCCAGGGATGTGGCCCCAACCACCTCCCCTGGACAACCCATTCCAGGTTCTCGCCACTCTCATGCTCAACAACTTCCTCCTCACATCCAATCTGAATCTCCCTACCTCCAGTTTCGCTCCATGAAGGGTTCACACTCCCACCTGAGTGGCATCCACCTGAGAAGTCCAAATCTCCATGAACCTGAAAACAAAACCCAACACAGCAGCTCCCTGAGGAAGCAGTTCAGACGTAGAGTTTAAACTGGCAGAGGGGAGATTTAAATGGGATGTTAGGAAAAAGTTCTTCACAGTGAGGGTGGTGAGACACTGGAACAGGTTGCCCAGGGAGGTTGTGTCTGCTCCCTCCCTGGAGATGTTCAAGGCCAGGCTGGATGAGGCCTTGAGTGACCTGATCTAGTGGGAGATGTCCCTGCCTATGGCAGGGGGTTGGAACTGGATGATCTTTGAGGTGACCCACTTGTTTGTCAAAGGGCTGTTTCCAGAATCGGATGGTAGTGGATAAGAATGGCAGAGTTTAACTCTTACAGAGGAAACCCACTTAGAGATTTCTGCTTCAGAAAGCACAGAGTCAGCTCTCCTGCCTAGCAGTGCAGAGCTGGAAATCAGCTGCAAGCATCAGAAATTTGTGCATGCTGTGGGACTCACTGGGCGCAGCTGTGTCCTCTGATGTGCACTAGATCTCACTGGAGGATGTAATCTCTCTACCCTGCAGCCTGCCCACTGCACTGAATCTGTGGAAGCAATGCTCAGGGGCTTCTGGAGTGGGTCACCTCCTAAGATATTCCTTAGTTTGCCAGGGAACTTGAGACTCAGTTTTGCAATAAGGCTTCTTCTGTAGATGCTCCGCATGGATGGTGACCTATTCCAAGATGTTTCCTTTGTCTCTATGACCATAAAGAGGTGGATTTTTTCTTCCAGTCATACAGTTAGTGGCCTCTTTGTTTGGTACTTTTAAAGCCTTTATTTCAGAAGCCAGAAGGGAGTCCTGCTGATCTTATGCCCAGCATGGAGGTAACTGATTCATGGTGGGAGAGGGGTGTCTGGCTGACATTTCAGCTACACTTCTGCCTGTAGGCTGATAAGCAGAGAGAACATTATGGGAAGAACAAAATCGATTCCTTTTTTTTCCCCACATTGTTCCCTGCTTTGTTTGTTGGAGTTGCAAAAGCTTTTCTGCTGTCCACCCACTGGTTTTTAAACCAGTTAGTTTCATAAATTTAATCTCATATTAGAAACAGAAGAGTGGGTCACACTGGGTCCTTATGTGGGTGCATGAGTGTGGCCTAAAGACCATACAAATTGGGATACGGATTCATGTGCTGCACTCACCTGAATCTTTCTCAGTTGTTTCTTGTTTCTCCCACAGAAAAAGAAAAAAAAAATAAATCTCAGAATCTCTGAATCTGGAATGCAGTTCTTCAAATGCCATTTCAAAGAGGGGGGGAAAGGGAGGGTGTGGGAAAAAAGAAGAAAAAGAAACAACATATGATCCTCCTGACTAATAAAATATTATAAAGCCATGGAGGTACTTAAAAATCTGACATGAAATCATTGTACCTCCTCTGGGCTGATGCACTTTCATGCTTCTGTGGAGGTCTTTGGTACCTTCCAGGACAGGGCTTTGACAGCAGAAGTACTGCACCAAAAATTTTAGGTGGCAGGCAGTAGTAAGAGTGGCCCAAGGCCATTCCAGTCATGAGAGACACATTGATTTATTCCCAGAATAAATCAAACAAAGCAACAGAACAATAGATGTTGCACATGAGATGAGCATCTCTTTCATAACCTTCTTGGCCGGGGGCGGGGGGAATATCTGCAACTTGCAGCGTTGCTCTGCTCTTCACACCATGCTTGTGATCATCCTTTTTATTAAAACTTCCATGCTCTGTCTTATTGGCACCCAGCTGATAAATTCAAATGCCATTTTCCTAGAGGAATCCAAGTAAAACTAGTTTAGCTCTCTTTGACTTCTCTGCAAATGAAATGCTGTGACACGTTGTCTTTTTGTCAGTTATGCTCTTCTGGTACATTATTTTTTTGATGGTTTATTTGCAGTAAGTAGCTCATCATCAATACCCAAGGGGTTTGCTGAATCTGTGCATTTTATTTTCTGCTGACATGGGAGGGGTAAAAAGAAGAGGTTGGGGGTGAGAGAAGGAACAAGCAATACACAACCTCACTTAAGCAGTATGGAGTCTGTATACGTGAAAGACAAATATTTGGGCTGTATTCGAGCACAGAGAAATTGCTTTTTTCTTACAGAACAGGCGAGGAAATTTATCATAGCGAAGATTGAGAACAGGGCTTGGATTCGTTTCATAACTTGTCCCTTTCTGCTGGTCTGCAGAAGAAAATACAGGGTAACAAACTAAGTGTCTGCAGAAGAAAGTACAGGGCAACAAACTTAAGTGTGAGATACCAAACAAAATGTGAGCTAACAAAGGGGAAAGCAGAAAGTAACAGTTGCCTTTTAACCACCAACAAAAAGCCAAATGAGAAAAGATCAGCTTCGGAATCCTGCCTCCTCTGTGAATTGCAGCAGGCCACCATTCCCTTAAAGATATCACAGGAGAGCTCTGCAAAACCTTCAAAGGGGAAAAGGCAGTTACAAAGGAGTGAGCTGGTGGCTGTTTCTAATGCTGCTTTGAGAAGTGCTTTCCAACCTTGTGTAAATCTGCTACCTCTTTGGATCACTTTGTCTCTATATCCATAGCAACTCCAGGCTACGGTGGTCAGAAATGCATGTTTGCACAGGAACTTTTTGCTTCCCTGAGATGCTTTGGGACATGGCTTCTGTTGAAGGCATGTTGAGCTTAAAGCCTTGCGAAGCAATGGCACATTTCATACAGCTCACTGCTCTTGCACCATCTGGTAATTGAAATCTTCTCATCGCCAGAGAGGTTTTAGGAGGCATCATGCAGCCACGCTTGTCATTCAGACCAGATCCGATGGGGTCAGTCCTTAGGAAACAAGATTAAAACCTTTGAGTAACCTTCAGATTCATTCAGTCCCCGGTGTGTGTTTTGTTCTTCGGGCCTTGTCAGCAAGAGCCAACATTTAATCACTGCAGGCATCCTGGTGGTGTAGCTGTTAGGAAACCGTTTAGTTACTCTCGGCGGTAGCGTCTCTCAACACTTGTCCATTGCAGACTGAATTGACAAGTCTCCAGGCATCAGAATAAGTGGTCGGTAAAATTTTGTGTTATTAAACTCTGGTACAGCTTCAGGAAGGTAATAATTCACATCCTGTTGCTATGTGAGGTATCCCACACCCTCTTCAGGGTCTGACAGTGAGGTGTGCTTGATCACGCTCTGCCATCTCGTTGGGTTATTGTAGAATCATAGAATGGTTTAGGTTGGAAGGGACCTCTAAGCTCATCCAGTTCCGACCCCCTGCCATAGGCAGGGACACCTCCCCCTAGAACAGGTTGCTCAACGCCTCATCCAACTTGGCCTTGAACACCTCCAGGGAGGTTGTGGAGCACAGAAGCACCGAATCTGATCAAAGATCAGGTTTGGTGCTTCTGTGCTCCACAACCTCCCTGAGCAACCTCTGCTAGTGTCTCCCCACCCTCACTGTAAAGAACTTCCTCCCAACATCCAGTTTCAATCTCCCCTCTGCCTGTTTAAACCCATTCTGCCTCCTCCTGTCATTACAAGACCTTGTCAATAGTCCCTCCCGTAACCCCCTTTCAGATACTGTAAGTCAGATAGTGTTGTGGCTCTGGGTGTTAGAGCACTTAGTTTTATCAGGCTGCAAAGCAGGACCCGGGATTACTGGCTGGCTGTCAAACCTTTTGCTCTTTTTATTGTTGCCAGGGTGGAACCCGCACTTACCCGGATCAAGGAAGATCGCAAGCGGATCATCCTGCCAGCAATTGACAACATCAAGTACAACACTTTTGAAGTGCAGCAATACGCCAATGCAGCCCACGGCTATAACTGGGGCCTCTGGTGCATGTACATAATCCCCCCACAGGACTGGCTCGATAAAGGGGATGAGTCAGCTCCCATCAGGTAAATCTCCCATGCGCTGTCACTTTGGTGCTAGCGATACCTCTGCCTCAGCTGTCTGGCGAGGAGGAGCTTAAGCGAAGCAAAGCTCTAGGCTTTGGGGAAGGACAGCAAAAGGAAGCTGGAGAGAACAGATGGCTCCACAAAGCTGTGGGTGCACCTGCCACGTCTCAGAGCTGCACCCCAGTGTACACAGAAGTGCAGGGGCTCTAGCTGCCATCCTGTGGTTCAAGCTTGTGTGGTGGCCCTTAGAAAGATCTTTTCCATCTAAGCCTTTTTTCCTCCAGTGGACGCTGGCATGAGCGACGAGCATTGTGTGCATGTGAAACAAAGGCATTTTTGCATGTGACTACAAAGAGGCTGCCTTCTTCTGTAGGCAGCACTCTTGGCCATTAGCCCAAACCAGGGCTTCCCAGGAGCGCTAGTAGGAGATGCGTTAGCCTTGCCTTGCCTTGTCTGAGAGTTGCTCTTTTTCACCGAGAGCTTTGCACATGTTCCGAGTCCTCCTGCTGAATTAATTTTGAAATCAAACTGGACTCCATACTGTCATTTTGTTTTTCTCTGTAAGGCAGCATTTTAATTTACAGAAATGGGATTTTCTGAGGAAATAGAGTTTCAGGAATTGCGAGAGTGTTTCTGAGAATCGCTGCGGTGGGAAAACAGAAAATGCTAGGAACAGAGGCTCGCCTTCCTCTCCACCTGAAAATTCTCATCTCCTAGCCCTTCGCTTCCAGCACAGAGGCATGTCTAAGTGAGCAGTTAGGTGTGACCCTGGCACAGGATCTCTCCCTCACAGAGCAGTGTTTCAAATCACGTCGGAGCGAGTGTTGCAAGTGGCACTTAGGTTCATTCCCATGCCCTGTGGCTGCGAAACGGAGCTGTACAGCAACATTAACCTTATTTACTACAAGACAGCACAGTCCTTCATCACTGACCCTTTGCTCAGCTTGAAACCTCAATAAGCAGTGAAAGTAATTACTTAGGAAATCAGCTTTCCTGGATAACGTGTGCTGCCTTCCTCACATTGTTTTTTTTTAAAGTGCAGATGTTTTATATCCATTTCACTCAGCCCTGAGAGATAGTTTATTGATGAAGGAAAATTAATCAGCCAAAGCTTTCATTCTAGAAATCATGGTCTCAGTCTTCTATTCCTGAAAGGTTTTGCACACTTCATTACTTCCAGTTTATGTGTGAAATCACTGCATTAATTTTCACATGAGTTGTTCTAGTATTTGGGCATCTTCTGTTCTGGAGGCAGTGATCACCTACCAGGTAAGACAGAACTAAGAGGTTAAACTTCAGCAAGTGCTTAGACATGATTTTTTTAGTGGCAGTAGCTGATGCACTCCCTGAAGTATGGAATCTGCATCTGCAGAACACTTTGGGAAATTCTGCTGTGGCTCTTTTTAATAAAGAATCTCATCTCTGTAATGCTGGGATAGGAGGATATTTTTTCCTGCTGTTTGTGTCGTAGGAATAAATATCACTGATCTGCAGAATTGGCTGAGACATTTGGAAAGCAGTGTCCAATTCCTCTTTTCTTCTGGGATTATGGAACAGATGTGCTTACTTCTTGTCTCAGAAATTTTCTGTATGAAGCCTGATCCTCTGCTTTCTTGAATGCTGATGGTAGTGTGATCCTCCTCAGAGCCATGCTGGCAAGGAGCAGGAGCTGTCTTTCAAGCCAGTGGGGCACTCTATAGTCAGTCGTGTCAAGTAACACCACAAAATGTCATATAAGCTATTGTGGCCCGAGTGACAAAGGGGATGTGGCCTTGAAGTGCAAAGAAAGGAAAAGAAATAGCAAGAACAAAGTGCCAGGTTTTGTAAAGCTTTCTGATACAGTTTAGAGATGTTTCCTTTATTGTTTTTTACCCCCCTTAACACTCTGGAATTCAGAGCAACTGATGTTCCCCAGATCAGCTTCTGCAGGCAATCCATTTTGCATGTTTGACATTTGAGATCTAACGTGAGGAGTTTAAATGAGGGTTGCTGTTCTGACAGGCTGTGCCCATCACAGAGTTTTCCATTTGTGCTTCTGTGCACACACTGCCCAAAAGGGTCCTTATCATCTGGCAACAAACTGCGTAACAAAAGATCCTATTTCCGAGGGTTTCTGATGGAGTTTGGCTATGTGTTGAAGCAAGCTGAGTTGGTTGTTTGCTTTTTTTTTTCTCCTGTATGCAGAAGATATGAGTGGGTTTTAGGCCAGCGAGGCAAGTTTCTGGTATCCTGAGCTCTGGCTGTGGCTGTCTTCCCTCACCTGCCATGCTGGTGATGAAGTGCTCTGTGTGTGATTTCTTGATCTGCAACCACTAACATTAGAGCCATTAGTCAGCCTCCCTCAGCCAAGCACTGCACAGCTCTCCCTGCTACCTTCCTGCAGCAGCACTGAGGCATTTCACTGTTGCATAGGTTATTACTTACTGCTTTCATATCCCATAGCTTGGTACCAGTAGGAGTATGTATGTGCATGCACTGGATCAGCTGCTCCAGAAAGCACTTATCTCACCTCTGTCTGCAAATTATCATCTGCTAGGGACTCAGAGAAGTGGTTTGTGCTGCCTGCTTCAGCTGGAAGTCCACATGCCCATCTCCTCTGCAGGTCTGTCATAGTGATGGTGATGCAGCCATGCTGGGTCTTTGCTGCTCTGGGAAGAAATCCATCTGAGAACCTGAGATTGGGAAGCAGCTTCTCTGTAAAGTCTGTCAGGATAAACCATGCATTTGTGTCATAATAAAACTGGTGACTGTTTTGGTCTGTCTTTGTGGGAGAGGTGGTATAAGGAGAACTTAATTAAACACGTATGAATATTTATGCACATTTATTTACCTTGAAAATCTTGAGTATGAAGGGATCTTAATGACCATCTAATTCCAGCCCTTGTGCCATGGGCAGAGACATCTCCCACTAGACCAGGTTGCTCAAAGCCTCGTCCAGCCTGGTCTTACATTACTAATGAGATCACTCTGCTGGGACCCTGTAGCAGAACAGGTTGTTTTGTTGGGTTTTTTTTTTTCCCTCTGTCCAGCTTCTCATGGATATCCTAATTGTTCCAAAAAATACATTTCTCTGTAATATATTATTCCATACCTCCAATGTCCTTGCTTTCCTAACCAAGCACTCTGAGTTGCTTTTCTCACATGCTGTAGTCCTCTAAAGGGGTTAACAAACCTTCCCATCATTAAGCTTCTCAGGTTTTTTTCCTGTAGCTCATAAGCAGCAAATCTGTCCTTGAGTTCTGTGCTCACAGCCTTGTATGTCTCTTTCTTGCAGAAGATATGAGCTGTGAGGAAAAATAACTGCTTATGCAAGTACCATGTGAGTTATTGCACTTATCTGTCAGGCCAGGGGTGAGATGCTGCTTAGGAACCTGAATCCAAGAAACATTGTCCCAGGAAAGGGGGGAAAAATCAAAGATGTGGGGTGTGATGTATCATTTGAATCTCCTCTTTCTCCTTATCCCTGTACATAAACATTTATGCTTCTATATTGATATGTAGTTATAGCTGTGTTTGCATTTATCTATTTGTGTCTGAATATTCCTAAGTTGTCTTGCAAATTGGGCTTGTATGCTCTGAAACCTGTTTTGGCTGTGACCCGATTGCATGAATACTGACCTTAAGGCAGGAGGAAGAGGAGGATGCATAAGGGAGATGAAGTCTTAGTGCATCATGTGCAGTGTGTCAGTCTAGTCCTCATCCCTTTCTCCTTCACTTGTTCTTGACAAAGCCCTCAGGCAGCATCCTTCAGCTGTCAGTCAAGGGAATGAGGGGCATGCACCTGGCTGGAGAAATGGGCAAAGGCTCCTGCTGCATTTTTCTGACAGAGGTGTGCTGTTGGAGTTCTCACTCAAACAGAACAGTCATGGCACAGCCCTACAGCAACTGGCTTTCGTTTTTGGCCAGCCTATCCTCTGTTTCTGTTCCCCCATCCCATAGCAAGCTCTGCCCTCTTTCATGCAGAGCCTCTCCTCTCTTGTAGCCACCTGCACTGTACCTGCAGCGGCAGGCAGGCAGGCAGGGAGTGCTTACCACCATCAAGTGCTGCTCTCTCTGCTTCCTCCCTTTCCCCAGGGTATTACCCACAGAAATGCCTCTCTTCTATCTCCCTTGCTTCAGCCATGCCATCAGGTAATTTCCACAACCTGACTATGCTGTGTCTTTCTCCAGTGCAGAATCAGTGCTCTTCTATGCTGCATCTTAAGGTTTGAGCTGCAGAAACCTCCCATTTTGCTGTTTCCCACATTATCATTTGAGTGCTGCTGTTGATTATAATGAATGCTTATAACATCCTCAGTTGTGTTAAAGAATATTCCACAAATAATTAAGTTTGCCAACAACTTTGAGGTGCTGGTAAAAATAGTACACCTCTAATTGCTGTTTTGTTACACCTTCCTTTTAAAAAATGCCAATGTTGTACTAGAAAGTGCATGACTTAAAGAAAAAAGCTCCTTTTATATGAAGCAGGTGTGGCTTAAGTTGTATTGTAGTCTGAAGCTGTGAAATGCTAAGACCATGCACCTTCTCATTTGCTGCCTCTGGGCTGCTGAGCAGTGTTTAAGATGTGCTAAGAGAGTTGCTTTTGCCCACCTGTCCATTGCTGACTTTAAAGGCAAGACTTTGCTGCACTGCACTAAGTAGCAGCTATACTAGAGTTTTTTTCAGGTGAAAAATCCAGTGGTGGCAGCCAGGAGAGGGCCTCATGCTTTTTGGGGAGCAGTTTGAGGTTTTTTTAAGTGTTTGCAATATATCAATCTAACACTGTAGTCCAGTACAAAATTATCCAGCTATATGCTTGAAGCACTCTTAGAAGTGGATCTGAGACTTTCATGCTGCTGAAGCAGTTCTCAGACTTTTACCCCATATTATTATGTGTGCTTCACAGCTGGTGAAACAAAGGCAGAGGGAGGTGACTCACTGAAGACCAGATGAATGACAGAGCTGGGAATAGAGTCAGGGTCCCTCAGCTCACAGCACTGTTACCAGCTCACTGGGCTGTGCAATTGTATTACACTTAGTTTACAGTTGGGTCAGTCAAAGCACAAAGAAGTTAAGGGCCTGGGCTTGATGGGGGCTGAATGCCCAAGACCTGATGGAGGGGTTGAACATGCAGCATGCAGAAGTTCAACATTGTGCCCCATAGGCAAGTTCTTCCATCACGTCAGGATGCAGCCAGAGCACAGCCACAGGCTTCTCAGTGCTGCTTCTGGCACTGTGCAGGAGAGCAGTGGCTGCAGGCAGCCAGGTTCAGGTAGAGAAAGGCACTGGCAGGGTTGGTTTTTGACTGGCTTCCTTCTGCCATTGCACTGCTGTCGTTGCTCATTCCTGAAAATGAGGATTTTTTTTGTCTGAATAAGCCATGAAGGTTTGTGAAGTCTGTGTTTGAATATATCTAATGAGAAGAGAGACAAACTAGAAGGGAGAGAGAGGAAGTCGCAAAGGCAGTCCTCAGCAGCATTCATCTGTGAGTGATGATTATGTAGTTGCATCTAAGATGTGTTTCCCACCCCATTCAATTAACAAGTCAGAGTTTTAATAGGCAGAGCTGACAGCTGCAAAAATCCATCCCCTAGAGAGAGAGATTCCAGCACCTAAGAGCAGTCTGCAAAGCCTACTGGTACCATTGCTCATTAGGAAGGAAAGAGAAATGTCCTCATGGGAGCATCCTACTGCTGCAAGGAGCTGCCTCCAGAGGTTTTTTTTTTTGTAGGGCTGGGAAGAGAATGAATCTAAACCCAAGCTATCAGCTGCTTTTGCAGTCAGGCTGTAGCATTCATTCAGTGAAGCCTGCATTCAGCTTTTAATAGATTAAAAAAGGGAAATGAGGAAACTGGAGTGTTTCTTCTTTCCCCCACCTCCTTCCCTTTTTTATCATGGGTAACACTTAAGAAATACCTAAATATCCTCTCAAAGCCTTCTTTCATTTCAGACCTATTGAATTCTTTTTCCTTGGATAGGTTCTTCTTTTATTTCAGTTTCTAGACCAAATGTATTCATTGTTAGCCGAAGATGTGATTTCCAGTGATACAGGATGTGACAGTGGGATATAAATAGCAAGTCTGGCCTGTGTACAGGAGACCTCTCAGCCTTTTTAGGGAGGTCTGTCTCCAAGCATGGCTGTAGAACTATAAGCAGAAAGATTCATTTTACCAAATAACTTGAATTTTTAGATGTCATCCATCTTGCCAAGGTCCTGGAGTCTAAGTATATACCTCAGCAGAAGGTGGGATGTGTCCGGCCACGCGTACCCAGAACCATACCTGGTTTTCACAGAGCTCTGAGACCACTTCTAACTAGAGGTTGACTCAGTGGAAAGTCTTCACAAAAAGCAAGGCCAGACAGAGAAATGCTGACATTTCTTGCACAGCCAAAAACTGCTGATGAGAAAAAACATCCTGATGTGATGATGCCTGGGCACCATGGGGTATAAGGGAGATCCAAGCACTGAGGATGCTGATGGTGACTGCTGCAGTTTCTTTGTAGAGTTTGTGACATCTGGCCTCAGGTTCCTCTGGCTGTGATTGAATGAGTGCAGGGATCTGCCTGCACCAGAGTCATCTGTGAAAGGCAGATGTTTGCCTTTGTAACCACCATTGAATCTTGTCCTCCCAGCTCATGATCCAGGGAATGCAGCTCGCTCTGTAGGGGGTGGAACACGAGACTCAGTCAAGCTATTTCATCTTCTTTGTCAGAACCAGTGAGGATCAAATGTGCTTCTATCAACAGCTGCCTTTTTCAATTATGCAGAGGAAACATGAGAGGGACTGTGTGCACTGCACTGTGGGCTTGTGTAGTGGCTTCCACAGTGAGAAGAAGTGCAAGGGAGAGGTGCTGCAGCAGTACCAGCAGTGTGAGTGCTACAGCACAGTCCATTATAGGTAGAGCCAGCAACGCATCAGCAAGGGAACCTTTTCGGGGGAACTGTGATGGTTTGGGAGTTACCTGCCCCACCACACAATGAATTCACCCAGATTAGACTGAGCCAGCTGGAAGTTAAGGACTGAAACTTTCTATTCACAATACACAGGAAGATATTTACAGTATATTACAAACATTTACAGCTATATACATAAATAGAAAAGTTAAAAGTAATACAGAAACACAATGCCCCTGCCAGCAATCAGAGTCCCCAGGAGGGGTTCCCAACCATCCTTCCACCTTCTCCCCATCCTCCAACCTTATCCCAGAATCTGCCTTGTGTGTAAGGTGAATTAGAAGGATTGGCCAGGGGGGGTTAGAAGCAGAGTTGATGAATTGGGTTACACAGATCCAGATAGAAGCCAAGAAGAGAGCAAGACCAACAGCCAGAGCTCAAACAGTGTCACACTGTCTTATTTATGTTTGTGTCCTTGCTTTTATACATCTCAGTAAATCTAGGAGTGAAGTGAACATCAGCAGTGTTTTCTTTTCACAGCCTATAATATATTTTTTTTTCCTCATTAAAATACTCCAATTACTGCCAAACCAGCACAGGTACCAAGAAGTTCATGCTGTGGGCTGGACTGTGATCTCCAGTGTCAGGATATGCATCGGGCCCAGGAGCAGAGAGTTGTTTTGTGTCACCATAGCTGGGCCATTTGTTTGAAGCCTTTTCAACCTTCTACTGTAGAAATGGAAAACTGCTGATGAGAAAAAAACAACCTGATGTGATGATGCCTGCTGCTACCAGTGGGTTCCACCAATAAATGGGTTAAAAAAATGTGTTCAGGGCAGTTTTACACTTGTGCCTCAGGAATATGCAGTCACCATCAGCATCTTCAGTACTTGGATCTTCCTTATACCCCACAGTGCCCTGTTTTGGCTGTGCAAGAAATGTCAGCATTTCTCTGTCTGGCCTTGCTTTTTGTGAAGACTTTCCACTGAGTCAGCCTCTAGTTAGAAGTGGTCTCAGAGCTCTGTGAAAACCTGAGGTATGGTCCTGGGTGCGCATGGCCGGACACATCCCACCTTCTGCTGAGGTATATACTTAGACTCCAGGACCTTGGCAAGATGGATGACATCTATAAAGCTGTCTCAGGAGTATGCATCTTAGTTGTCATAGGCAAATACCTCGTGAATGGCTTTCTGTGCAGGCATCTGGGGCAGGACTCTTCATAGTGACAGTATAAAACCAGTGCATTACAAAGGAAATGTCTTAAGATGGGTTTCAGATATTTTCCACCATCTTTGTTTCTATAGGGCATTCCTGTGGTGGGTATGGCCATGGATAAAGCCTTCTCTCTTCTACCAGAAAACAGAAAATTGGCATGAGCCAGAGTTTTCCTGATGCACTTCTACAACAGCCCTGTTAGGAACAATGTTGTATCTGCCAGATGGTCCAAAATTGCTTCCCTTTCAGTGGAAAAGGGACCACAATTCATTCTTCTAGGTCAGCTCCAAATGTGCTCACTTTCTCAAATGATTTTCCTGTTTTCCTGATTCAGCTCTCTGGTCTGTCAGGCTTGCAATAAGTTGGGCATTCTGCCCCTGGGGCCTGGGCACATCCTGTAGATCAGACTGCAGGATAACTACCCTAATCTTGCAGATGGCACCTGCAAGCCTCAGCTGAATTGCAAGTCAAAAATCTGTTTTCCACCCTAGGGTTTGTCAAGTTTGCATTTTAAAGTTGTTGGCCACAGTAGCAAAACCCAGCTCCTACCTTGAATTTTAACGAGGCAGGTGTTGTGCCCAGTACACAGATGCAGGGGAAGTGGGGGCAAATGAAACTAGGAAATGTCACTGGCTTGTATTGCATTGCAATAATGAGCATGTCCATATGGTAAATCACCTCAAAATTTGTTGTCAGTGCTGCTCAGTGACAGCTTTCAGATTGCTCTGTAAAAGAGAGCGGAACCATAGTTCTGCACAGAAAGTGATGCTCATCAGGGAAGGAAAAATATTTATCTGAAATCACCTATTTGGTCAGTGCTAGATCTGAGGGCAGAGTCTCTTCAACTGAAAATGTTTCCTTTCTTTAAAGACGGACCTCAGCAGACATAGAAGTGGTAATGGTGGAACAAAGGCTGAAATTGATCTGCTAGTGCTGATTTCAGGAAATCACTTGCCAAACTTCACACCATTATTGATCCATGGCACTTGACATGCCCTTGTTTTTAACATATGGGTAGGGGGAGCCCTTGTTCCTGCCAAAGCCTGTTATTTTTGTGTGGAAGCCTTCAAATGAAAACTTGCCTGCTTCTTGTGCTACTCTCTATGGTGGTGAACTTGAGATCCCAACGAGCTGGAGATCCAGCACGGAGTTTGTGTCTGTAAAACAAAGGAAAAGCAGCCTGAGGTATCACTTACACGCATGGAGTCCTTGGCTTCACATCTTGTGTCTGCCTCACAGGCAGCTGGTCCAAGTGTGTCTGGCAGTGTGCAGTCATTCGGGTGGCTCTGGCACTCTCTCTGTTGGGGGATGAAGTGCAATGTGATTGCATGCTAGCAGATACATTTAAAATGTCGAGTTGAAGACTAAGAACTGTTTTGTCTGTGTGAATTTACGATGTGGTTTCTGTAGTAGCTAGCAAACGACTTAATTTTTTTTCTTTAATCTCTCCACGCAGGACACCAGCCATGATTGGATGCTCCTTTGTAGTGGACCGGGAGTATTTTGGTGAGATCGGCTTGCTGGACCCTGGTATGGAGGTCTACGGGGGAGAGAACATTGAATTAGGCATGAGGGTGAGTAGCAAAGGAGAGACTCTGTGCCACGTCCATTTGCAAGGAAAGACTGGGAGCCTGTGGTCTAAATGACCTGCCACCTGACTGATAGGCTATTACTCTGAAGTAATTGATAGTGCAACACTATCTAGAGCTGACAGTCCCAGTAAATGAATGTTCCTGGCCTTACCAGCCTTGAGAGAAGTGATAACACTCAGAAATATGGTTTACTGGTTCGTTCTGTCAGGGTCTGAATCCAGTGAGACAGATTTTGCCTTTGTAGCTCTTAGTAGCTCTGCTTGTGCAAACAGCTACACTGCATCTTTGAGTGCTCGCTGCTCCTAGCTGGTGCTTGTGTGCCTGTGACCTGCCAGAGGCACTACCAACAGAAAACTACAGCCAGGCTGGTGGAAGTCGATTCCAGTGTTCTACATACCACACACAGTGACTGCTGTGGTATTTTAAAGGTCTTCCTTATAGAATAAGAACTGCAGGGTACTGATATTCCAGTGAAAGTGTGGATAGATGACTTCAGGTCCACCCTGCTCTTTTGGACCTGTAGGAGGCTTGATAGTCACGATCCTTTACCCTGGTTTTCGAGGTGGTGCTTGATAACAAGTCCTCCTGCAGTCCAAGGAACATGTCTTTGCTTATCAGTTGAAAATGAGGCCACTTAATGTTGCATGAACACAGTTTTCTCATTACAAAGTTGACGGTTTAATTATTTCCCCCTTAGTCTTTATTCCCCGTTTCACAGTAACACGTCCCTGGTGCATGTAATGTACTCATTAAGGCATACATTCTGCTCCTGGTGAAACACTGAACCTCAAATGAGTCCATTCTTTATCTGACTCTCTTTTCCTGATGGCTACTAACTCCTTCACAGCCGTGGGCTGGGGAAGAAGGTCATTGCAACAAGAGTTTATTCTCACATATTGGGGGTGTGTTTGTTGTTCCAGCATCACAAGAGGGATGGGGTTTGTAATGGGGCCGTGTGGATGCACTGCTTGTACTTTAAGGTTCAGAATTCACATAGGGGACAGGAAAACTGCTACCAGAAATCATCCAATTTTCCTTAAGAGGGTCAGGCTATTACCAGGATTGTGTGAGCTTTCCTTTATCATTGTGTGGGGCTTTGAGCTGTTTGAAACTTTTTTCCACATGGCTGCTCCCAGAATAGATTGAACACTCTGGCCAAACTCTGGTGTAGCTGATGAATAAGCCTCCTAAGAAATCTGAAAGCTGTCGTTCTTCCTCAGACGAGAACTTGCTGAGTGTGAGGAGTAAACAGAGGCAAAGGCTTTAATAGGATTATGAAATGGCAATTGCTTAAAGAGACAAAGATCTGAAGTGAGTGAGGACAGGCTTGCAGAGGTCCAGAGAAGGGCCACGAGGATGCTCAGAGGGCTGCAGCACCTCTGCTATGAGCACAAGCTGAAAGAGTTGGGGCTGTGCAGTTTGGAGAAGAGGCTCTGAGGTGACCTTCTTGTGGCCTTCCAGGATTGAAGGGGGCCTACAGAAAAGCTGGGGAGGGACTTTTTAGGCTATCAGGTAGTGACAGGACTAGGGGGAATGGAGCAAAGCTGGAGGTGGGCAGATTCAGGTTGTATGTAAGGTGAGAGTTCTTCACCATGAGAATGCAGAGGCCCTGGAACAGGTTGCCCAGGGGGTGTTTGGGGCCACTTCCCTGGAGGTGTTTGCAGCCAGGCTGGATGAGGCTGTGGGCAGCCTAACCTAGGGTAGGGTGTCCATGGGCATGGCAGGGGGGTTGGAACTAGATGATCCTTGTGGTCCCTTCCAACCCTGACTGATTCTATGATTCTAGATAGGAGACTTGCAGGAACCTAGGATCTAAAATCCAGCTCTCATTCTTTGGGTTTTGTTGGGCTTGTTTTGTTTTGGGGTTATTTGCCCTATGAAGAATAACAAACTCTGCTGCTGAAAAAGCCTGTGTGAAAGTACAGGAGTCTGAAACAAGCTCTGTGTCTGTCGTATGAATCTGTTGGTCTGTGTTTCCTGCCTGGATCTAGCATGGTAAGAAATACAGAGTGTCTGCCTTCTAATTTGCAAGCCCTACATGTGAACCTCTCCTGTGTGTCTTTCAGAGCTGTCAGAAACTAGAAGCGTGAAAAGGCACAGGAACCTTCTCCTTTCCTTCCAAGGATGTTGTATTGGGTTTAAGCTAGCTACCCCTGAGCCCAAAAGCCCAATAAATACTCAATCTGATTTGGAAGTTAAAAGATATAAAACTTTAACAATAAGTAGGAGGTAAAGGGAGAGAGAGAGAGAGCGCAAAGTCCTTAGCAGGAATTGGGAGTAGCTAACCACGATACCTGGGGACGGGTCAGACCACCCCTTGGGAGGAGTCAGAAGGCTCCCAGGTGTGCTTAGCCCATTACAGATGTTTATAAAATCACTGTGAATTTACAAAGATTAAAAAACAAGCAAACAAAAGCCAGAATCTGGAAGCAAGATGCAACTGATGCTTCCTTTCCCGAGGTCTGCTGCGCTGCCCCATCCAGGGGTGGTTGGCACACCTGCTACACCTGCACAAAGGGATCCTGTTGCCCATGCATGACTTGGCGTGCATGGATCAATGAAAGACAGAGAAAGGAAGGAATAAATTGAAGGAATGAGTAAAGATCAAGGAATAATGTAACACTAAATAATAAAAAAGGTGGGGAAGTGGTGGCTGTGGTGGTTTTGGCTGTTTAAAACAGCTGTAACCATTATCCTTTAAACTTTTTTTTGGCCAACTATTATCATGTTACTGCTGAAAGCAAAGGGATTAGGCTGGGAGCATCTGAATTAGATTACACTGCATCTAATGAACTCTCCTTCAAATTGTTTTAATAAAGGGAAATAAGGACAGTCAGTGAGACTAATGAAGCGATTTGGGAGGAATCTGTTTGATAACCCAGCTAATCCCCATTAAATCTATTCTTTATTAAAAAATCATAATCTTGGGTATTCCCCTATTAGCTTTTCCCCTTTCTAAATACCATGGAAGAAAATATTTAATTTATTAACCTAAGCAATTTTCTGTATTGAGTATGCAGTGCATAAACTGATGGGGGCTACCAAATCACAGGCTCACAGGACATCAGGGGTTGGAAGGGACCCAAAGATATAATCGAGTCCAAACCCCCTGCCACAGCAGGACCAGACAATCTAGCTCAGGGCACACAGGAACACATCCAGACAGGCCTTGAAAGGCTCGACAGAAGGACAGTCCACAGTCTCTCTGGGAAACCTGTTCCAGTGCTCTGTGACTTACAGTCAAGAAGTTTTCCCTTGTGTTGAGGTGGAACCTCCTGTGCTGCACTTTTCCATCCATTGTTCCTTGTCCTATTCCAGCGAGCAAGTGAGCAGAGCCTGTTCCCTACTCCTGACCCTCAGATATTTATAAACATTGATAAAATCCCCTCTCAGTCTTCTCTTCTGCAGGCTAATCAGCCCCAGGTCCCTCAGCCTCTCCTCACCAGGCAGCGCTCCAGTCCCCTCAGCATCCTCGTAGCCTTCTGCTGGACCTTCTCCAGCAGATCCCTGTCCCTCTTAAAGTGGGGAGCCCAAAACTGAATGCAGTACCCAAGATGTACAGAGTAGAGGGTGAGCAGAACCTCCCTTGATCTGCTGGACACTCTTCCTAATACAGCACAGGATCTCCTTGGCCCTCTTGGCCACCAAGGCACATTGCTGTGCCACGGATGTTCTCCACCAGCACTCCCAGGTCCCTCTCCACAGGGCTGCTCTCCAGATCATCTCCCAACCTGTCCTGGTGCAGTTTATTACTCCTCTCCAGGTGCAGGACTCTGCATCTATTGAAAATATTTAGGTCTCTGCAGCTCTTTCTTTAACTCAGACTTTTCTGTGTAAACTTCCTATTGGTGAGAGCTGCAACATTCTCCTGTTGGATCAGCTTAGCAGTGAAGCCAGCATGTGCTTGCCAAGCTGGGGAGCTTCTGCTTTAGTTGAGAAAAAGCACCAGCTGTTCTGGGGAAATAAAAGTGAGATGGACATGATTGCAGGCTTGTAAGAGTAGGAAAATAGATGGACACTTATATAATGTCATCTCCTACTGCATTTTTCAAAGATGACAGTTTCACCACAAGATGGACAAATAGAGGCCTGAGTGGTGCCCTTCTCTGAGTGTTCACCAGCCAGCTGCTGATGGGCATCATCTGCGAGTACCTAAAAGCTGGCTCTGGCCAGCAGCTTGCAGAGTTGAGTCATGGCTAATTCCTAAGTGGATGAGGTAGAATCATAGAATCAGTCTGGGCTGGAAGGGTCCACTAGGATCATCTAGTTCCAACCCCCCTGCCATGGGCAGAGGCACCTCACTCTAGATGCCTTTCAGAAGTGCAGGCAACCTGGCCTGGTAGCTGCATTCAGGCAAGCACCACACTGCTGCTCTCTCTTCTTGAGTCCTCATGGATCCAGAGAGCAGTAGGTAATCCTGTTTTCATTTCAGCTGCAGTTCAGTTGTCCTTTTCCCAGCCTGGAGGCAGAGAGAAAGAAAAATAATGGCAGTTTCTCCCACAGCAAAGTTGTGGTTGTGCCTGAGCCTAAAGAAGACACCCTCAAGCCGGAGTAGGTCGTGTTCATCTTTGCTGATCTTGGACATCAAATGATTTCTCTGACCTTCATACAGAGAGATGTCCCAACAGTAAAAGAAAGCCAAGCAGTTCTTGCCTGGTGAGGAAGGCAGGGATCTTTGTAAGTGAAGGTCCCAAATGGTCCCTCTGGACCTCAAATGGTCTCTCTGTCCTTCATACAGAGAGATATCCCAACAGTAAAAGAAAGTCAAGCACTTCTTACCTGGTGAGGAAGGCAGGGATCTCTGTAAGTGAAGGTCCCAAATGATGACCTTGTAAGAAACTGCATGATTTGCAAGTGTCATGTAAGTTCCCTTCCTAGTGGGAGCTACAGCCACAGTTAATTGTTTAGAAAGGGATCATATAAACATTAAAAGCCTATTTTATGATTCGACCTAATACAGGCAAGTTTATGATGCATCTTTTTATAGCAAGCCATTAATCATTGCACTAAGGATATCCTGGTGCTGCAGTGATAAGGTAAATGAATTGCTCCTCTTTTTATTTTGTACCCATCAGCTATAATGGTGGGTGGGAAGAGATCAAGCATCCATTTGAAAGGATGCTCTGGTACAAATTAAATTCTGCTTCCACTGTTAGGAATCCAAACAAATTAAATAAAAAATACGTTGCTGCATTGACAGCTGAAAGCAAAACTTCCCCTTTCATAGCCAGCATCATCAGGCCACTTTATTCTCAATATCACTCTGATATACCCCAAAGGAGGAAATCTGCATCAGCTGATAACACTCTTTGAGATTTGAAAAAAAAAACTCAAACAAACACCCACTCACCACCAACCCCAAACTAATGACCTTTACTCTGCTCTAATGGAACTCCACCTGGATACTGTGTACAGTTCTGGAGCCCCCCAAGACAAGAACTGTTGGAGCCAGTCCAAAGGAGGCCACCAAAATGCTCAGAGGACTGCAGCAGCTCTGCTCTGAGGACAGGCTGAGAGAGTTTGGGCTCTGCAGCCTGGAGGAGAGAAGGCTTCCAGCAGACCTTGTAGTAGCCTTCCAGTATCTGAAAGGGGCATGCAGGAAGGCTGGGGAGGGACTATTGACAAGGTCTTGTAGTGACAGGATGAGGAGAAATGGGTTTAAAGTGGCAGAGAGGAGATTGAAACTGGATGTTAGGAAGAAGATCTTTGCAGTGAGGGCGAAGGGACACTGGCACAGGTTGCCCAGGGAGGTTGTGGAGCACAAAATCACAGAATATTGTCATCGATCAAAGATCCCATTCAGTGATTCTGTCATCCACAACTTCCCTGGAGGTGTTCAAGGCCAGACTGGATGAAGCCTTGAGTGACCTGTTCTAGTGGGAGATATCTCTGCCTATGGCACAGGGGGGTTGGAACTGGATGAGCTTAGAGGTCCCTTTCAACCTAAACCATTCTATGATTCTATGACCTATCCAATTTGATACATCTTTACAGGACCTACTGTTCAAGAGGTCCTGGCTAGAGAAATTGATTATATATGTCCCCAGGCACCAGCATGATGAATTAACTATGGTCATTCAAGGGGTGGCTTAGTTCTCCAGCAGAGCTTTGCTAGGTGACCTCAGCTTGTGCAGAGGGGTCCCGGTTAACTTTATGTAGTCTTGGCAACTAGCAATGGTGTGGGCCTGGAAACACATAGCTCATCAGGATGGGAAACAGGATAAAAACTCAGGTCATTTGTGCTCTCTGATGTTGTGATCACATTGCTAATGGTGGCCAAGCTGCCTAGCTGGAATCAAGCACTGGTTATGTGTGTGTGTGTGTATATATATATATGTATATATATATATATAAATGCAATCCCATCTCTGAGCTTTTCAGAACTACTCCATGTACTGTGCAAAAATTGTGATGCAGATACACTGAAATGTCTTTGTAAGGACATAAAACTTGCACCTAATGGAAATCATCATTTTCCCAAACTGCTGCTATGTGGCCTGGCTTTACCTTTTTAAAGAACAGCTTAAATACATTTTGTCTGAACAGAAAGCTAATGGCAGATTCTTGAGTGGTGAGTTCTTGACCTGATTTTATTACCTTTAGCTAAGGAGATTTAGACTCCAGATTTAGACTGTTTTAAAAGCACATTCTAGGCTGGTGTGCTGCAATAAAAATGTCACGAGGGTTATGTATAGCAAACTTTAATTCTGAGTTCTGGACAATGCATGTTACCCTGTGTGATTCATGAGGCTAGGCTCCTAGTCTTAGAGCTGAAAGGTAAGTAAGAATCTTCTTCTGGAGAGTTTCTCAAAGGCTGGGGTTTTTTTGTGTTTTGGGGTTTTTTTTGTGGGTTGTGGTTTGGGGTTTTTTTTTTGGGGTTTTTTTTTTCCCTCCCCTCCACGTGCTGTGGTTAAATAGAAGTGAAAGTTGTACAACAAATACAGGTTAGTCGAAAGGTCTTGTTTCAGTAAATCCAAAAACTCTTCAATTTTATTTTGACCTTTCCCAAGCTGTAATTTTTAGTATAAATTAATTTCATTTCAAATGAAAAAAAAAAAAAAAGCAAAACCAAAGTAAAAGGAAAAAACCTTTTCAGTGTGAAGATGTTTAATCGCTTAAATGATGCTCACAAAAAGTCTCCGTTGCTGACATCTGAAAATGTAGTGCAGTCTGTCCTTAGACGTGCCCATTCATACTGGAGTGTGATAAATCAGCATTTTCAGCATGAAGTTAAATGCTATTAAAATGTTTCTGACCAGTCTGCACTGCCTAAGCAAAATCCTAGTAAGGAATGCAATCTGCTGCTATTAGAATTTGTCCTGTTGCTAAGGTTGCAAAGATCTCTGTGATAAATTTCCTAGGTCTCATCCCCCCAGACAAGCTGTGTAAGTAAAGGTGTTCTCTTCTCCATCTCCAGTTTAATGTAGCATTTTTTATAGGTAGAAGAATGCTAAGCTTGTAAAGTCGAGCATTAAGAAATCATGAAAGGATTGAATTGGTGGTGCCTGGATTACATTAATCTGCAGATCCTTTCCCTCTTTAAAACAGGGGCTGGAGCAGTCTGCTCTGTGGTGATGTGCATACAGGATGAGCCAGGTCCTCTGCCCATCCTAACTGTTCAGCACCTTTTAATTCCAGCAAGGTTCCATTGATTCAAACCGAATGAGATTAGGCTTGACATCTGTATATAGCAATAATGCATCCTGTCTGGGGAAGGGGACAGACTTAGCTGTAAGTGAAGATGCTCCTGCAGGCATAGAACCCCACCGTGTCCACAGTCACCGTGATCCCCTGCTGTCCCCATTGCCCCACGGGCCACCTGGGCAATAACTGTGCTAAGAGCTTGGAGAAAGCTGTTAGCAGCATTGGTTACTCTGCTCCTGGCTTGGGGTTGTGTCTTCCCCGTAACTGGTGCTCCTGCTCCTGTGCAGTGAGCCAAAGAGATGCAGTGCTGTCAGCAAATAAGAAAACTATAAAAAAGCAGATGACAAGGACAGGCTGAGTTCCAGCTCGACAACCAACGCCTGTGCCAGGTTTCCAACGTCTGACATCCACCACGTTTCCAGCTGGAGGATTTTCTCTGCGAAGTGTCTTCCCACACGTGAGAGAGAGTGGCAGCAGTGTAAAGCGAGTTAAAGGATGGCCCTTGGCCCATCCCAGCTCAGTCAGACTGCATGGGTTTTTCTCCAAGCAGATCATTTATACAGTCATAATTGTAACCCTAGGTGGGATGCATGATCTTATTTCTGGGGAGCGAATCCATCTCCCAACCTGTCTCAAATTTCTTTCAAGTACAGTGCAGAGTTTGGTTTTTTGGTTTTTTTTTCCTCTTTATTAAATTGAAGATAACTGTAACCTTGAATGGAAAACAATGTTTTCAGGAGAACGTAGTTCAATGGTGTTCTAGCATGAAATTGCCAGCAAACTACAGGACTTAGAAGCTTGTGAATACCCTTAAAAACACTCTCTAAAGTGGGAGCATTGGAAATAGCTCAGAAAAGAGCATCTGGCCACTTGGCTTCAATATCACATCATGCTCCATCAAGTGTAACATTTTATGTTACAAACTCTTTCATGTGCTAGAACATTAGAAAAGCAGAGGGCTGGAAATTTCAGAGAGAGATCGACAGTGCAAGAATTGAAGAAAGAAAAGGCTGCCTTAGTCTTTGCCGCTGTGTTTTCAGCCACTTCCCTGCAGGTTTAATCTAAATCTCACACAGGTTCCTCTGCAGTGGCAAGAGTGAACTGAATGAGAGAGGGGAGTGGGAAATGAAGGGAAGTAGACTGGGCTAATTGCGTTGAGATTGAAATAGGTTTCACTTGCCTAACGAGGAGACTGAACCAAAAGCCTAAAGATGAGCCACAGCTGGTCAGAAGCTTTCGAATACACCATGTTTTTGATTGCAAAAACAACAGCTCATCCAGAGCTCCAAGTGTTCTGCAGAGCTCTACCTTTTGATGCTGATTACTGAACACCTGGCTTGGGCAGTTGTGTACCCAGAGATGTCCAGCTGTCACTCCTTAGCCAGGTCCCAGCGCACATGGCAAAAGGTTTCTTTGCCCTTTTTTTTGAGCTACTTTGAATGTTTGGTTGTTTGTTTTTTTTTCCAGAACCCTTAAAAAAAAAAAAAAAAAAAAAAGAGAGATCAGTGCTGTAGGAAAGCATCATCTTTCCACTTGCAAAAATGAACTACAGGAACGTTTCAGGACACCTGCTGTTCACAGAGCAGGGAGGTGCCTGTTTTCTAATTGACCTTTTGATTAGCTCGCCAGGTGGTTCTTGTTTTTGGGGGATGAGAAGTTCAACCTGACCCTGTTAGAAATATGGAGGGCTCTCAGGATGGCAGGAGTGCTTCCAGCTTAGGCTTTTGCAGTCAGAGCAAGTGCCCCGTGTGGAGATCCCCCCCGCTCAGACCAGAAGCATTGGTAAGTGCTGGAGAGGCAAACAGGGAATGTGAGACCCACAGCCCAAACTCCTGTGTTTGGCTGTGTTGGGGGTCATATGTGTGATGGTGCTAGAAGGCTTTTCTAAGTGTCATCCTCTGGGCAAGTTATCTCATTTGGGAAAATGTACTTCAGCTTTAGAGATGAGCTGTTGGATTTATGGGATCCTCCAGTCTTGAGAGCAGAGTCTGGAGATGGGCTTGCAAGCATTGAGATGTGTAACTTGCCATCTGTTGCTGAGGAGTTACCCTTGTAGGAACGTTTAAGGCACCATTATTTATGACGTTAAGCAGAGCCATATAAACTCTTACCGTGGGCAAGTGGAAGCAGTCTTGCCGTGGGAGCAGGAGGAAGGTGATCTTTAACAAGTGGTGGGTTTGGAGAGAGAAAGTGTTGTGGGGTTTAGGTTTGGTTTAATTCTGCCTAGAAAACTTCGGGAGGTAATATGACATTTTTTTACTATGTCCTTTGCAGTGTGCTAAAGAAATGCCTGACTCCTAATTATCCTTGTAGTAGTGCTATCTGACTAGAGCCAAGCAACTTGAGCTGCTCTGGGTGACAGATACCTCCAAGCTGAGGACCAGGGGGAGCAGGGAAGGAATAATACATGTACCTGTGTTGCTGAACAAAGGTTCACTCCTCAATGCCAAAAAATTACATTATTATCTGTGTTGTGAGTAATAAGAAAAAGAAAACACAATACTGTGCATGAAAGAGACAAACTATTTTCTGCTGAAAGTGGCAGATTAGCCACCAATGAAAAAAAAAAAAATTTAATACAAGCCTGCTACAAACTTGGTTTTAATGGCCTCGATTTTAATTCCCTGCAATGAGAATAGTCACAACAAAGAAGCCAGCAGGCAAGGTGGCTGTGTTCTACAGCAGGTCAGGCACTTGACTGGGGAGCATTCACTGGCTGTATGATCTGTAGGACTCTGCTTTCCTACCCTTCCTCTTGAGATTGCCTGTCTGCAAATGGTGACAATATCATACTGGGCAAAGCGTCCAGGGAGCAGTAAGGTTGTCACCTCTGGAGCGGCAGAAAATGTCACCTGAAAGGAGGCCAGTGAGCTCTCATTTGTTTCATAGTGAACATTTTGGAAAGGCACTATCAGCCAGGCACCTTGCAGGAAGGTGGCAAGGAGAGAGAGTTTCTCCCCAGAACGACTCATATTGGAATGAGTCTTGGCATAGAGAGGCCAGAACAGGGCACCGAGCAGGGCAGCAGATCCCTGTTCAGCTAAGCAGAAACAGAAAATGCACAGGTGTGTCTGTGGGCACTGTGGCAGTCCTTGGCACAGTCAAAGCAGGGAGCAGATGAGAAGTTCATCTGCTGCCACCTAACCTTCCTCCTGCATATAAACCCTAAAATATTTTCCTAAGTTTTATGATCTCTTCCTTTTTTTTGCTACTGGTGGCAAGGATCTTCCATTTGCATGTTTCAGTAAGACTGTAGCTGCACATTCCCACTTAAAATACCACTTGGATTTCTTCTGCCTGGCATTTACTGAAATAATTTCCCACCAGCAGGAAAAAAAAAAAACAAAAACAAAAAAACCCCATCAAAACAAAACAAACAATTCAGTAACTTCAAAGCATGTTGCACCCCAAATTCCTAGCACACTCTGAGGAAGCAGTCCAATAAGTATGAGGCTGTTTCACCAAGAGGAAACTGAAGCAGAAGTCTGTAATGATGTCCTCGTAGGGTGTTTGAGAGTCATTTGATATCAGAGCCCAGGTTGAAACTGCTTTAAATTGACTTCACTGTATTTCCCTACTAACTGTTCTGAATTCAGAGTCTGAAATGATTACTGGAGGTTATAGTATATGCATGCATTAGAAGAACTACACTTAAAATGCCTATGTTCCTTTAAGGCTTGATTGAGCCAGGAGAGAACAAGAGTGGTGGACTTCAAGAGGAATAAGCTAATTCTGAAGCCTGTTCCTGAGTAGGAGTGTGAGAGCAGATTTAAAGCAATTCAGTTTCTGTTCCTCTTTCCAGCTGGTCTTGCCATGTTGCTCTAGCAGCTACCTGGTGCGTTGCAGAGTTTCTGATCTATCTTCTGCTTTGCCCATTGTGGCTGGCTCACAAGCTGCTTTCTGAGGGAGGGAAGGTTGTGGTACTTCCTGTCTTTCTTTGCCTCCCTTTGACTCCCCATCAGTGATCCACGTGGAGCCAGTCTGGCAGCAGCCTGCTGAGGCCAGCACAGGGTGTCCTGCTTGCACTGCTGCAGGCAGACACATGTTCTGTTCCCTCTTCCCTCCTTCCCTTCGCTTTCTTTACCCCTCAGCAAGAAATTCATTGACTCCTGGACAAGCCGAACCATGGGAAAAAAACAAGCTGCAGTGGTGCAGAAGCTGGACTGCCTGGTGGCTCTGAGACTAATGTATTGTTAATGGTGCCATTCTCCCTACCCCTCTGAGGTTCAGCCTTTCCTGATGGCGTTCAAACGCTTGTTGCCCCTGATGTTGTGCCTTTAGCCCGGAGGCGCCGATCTGCCAGACCCACTGAGCCTCAGCAAGCCGCTGACAAGTTCAGCTCCACTTAGCTGCAGTTCAAGGTCAAATGGGACTTTAAAATATGAATAAATGTCAGGGTTTGCTGGCACATCGATCTCAGTCTTTTTGATTACTGCCAGATCGCATGAATAAATTAGCCCTGACAGGTGCAATAAATTGTATAGACTACTGATCTCCAACAGCAAATGTTAAAGAAGGACGTGGCAGGCCTGGGGGGAAAATACCCTCTGCAGATGCTCCTAGTAAACGAGTTGAGTCTCGATACAGTGCTTCAGGGGTGATCTTTGGGCAGGAGGAGGCCTTTTGTTCATTTGGGATTCTGTGCCCAGCCGCCCCACGTCTCCCACTGAAGTATTGATTTCCTTTGTCAGAAGGAGTTTGAGTTACCCTGCGCTGTGAAACCAGAGGGCTTCAGCTGCCTTTGCCACCAGCAGCCCAAACCATCCAGGATGGCTTTCCAACGGCTTAGTCTCAAGCCTTCTGGCTCCTAAGTGTGGACATAAGCAAACAGGTTTCTAACTAGAATAAAAGAAAAGTAGAGGACGTTGAAAGTAGCTTTTCACAGGCTGTAATAGTGTAGTGAAGGCTCTCAAGCTATGACTCATTGGCATCTCAGCTCTTTGCTGGGCAGGGACTTTTTACTTGGAAACCAACACAGATATGCAGGGAAGTTCCCCTGGCTTACAGTATCTGCTTTCTTCTCTACCATTTTCTGTAATGGAAAAGAGATTCTTAATTTCTCTCCTTTGCATAAATATTAGTAACATCAGCCACTGCTTAATTATTATTTTTAAATAAGGAGGTTTCTTCTGCTGAATGAGTGTGTGAAAAGAAGTTGAGGATAGAATAGTGGTTTTTTTCTGATACTACATCATATGTCTCTGTAAAGGATTAACCCCTCCTGGGGGTGGTGTGANAAAGAAGTTGAGGATAGAATAGTGGTTTTTTTCTGATACTACATCATATGTCTCTGTAAAGGATTAACCCCTCCTGGGGGTGGTGTGAACCTGATCCCAGGTCATCCTGACTCCTCCCTGGGGGTGGTGTGAACCTGATCCCAGGTCATCCTGACTCCTCCCTGGGGGTGGTGTGAATGTGACCCCAGATGCAGTGGTTAGCCCAGTCCCACTTGCTGTTTTGGACACCTATAAAAGCAGAGGAGCTTCCTCTTCCACTCTTGCTCTGCCCTGCTTCACCTGCCAGCAGCATGCTGGTTCCTGCAGCTCCTGCTTTGCCACGTGGCCAGCCAAACACATGGTGGGAGCAAACACCTCCTGCATCTACCTCCTTCCACTTCCATCCAACGTGGTTGTATATATATATTTTGCAAGTTGTTTCTCTTTCCTTTATTTTTTTTTTCTAACTCCCCTTACCTAAAATACCTTTTATTTACTGTTAAAGTTTTTGACTTCCAAATCAAATCAAGTCTATTCTTGGGGTGTTTTACCCCTCTTCACTCTCTACATCTAATTCCTTTCTTTTCCAAAAGGGGGAGAGGGGAAGGCATCCTGTTATTACATTGTTCTGTTACACTTTGGGCCCTGGGAAGCTTAACTAGAACCACTACAGCCCCTAAGAACTTCGTTTTCTCAGATCTAGGTTCAAGTACTACAGTGCTTTCCAATATGAGACGTACCAGAAAGCCAGAGCTCTTGTCACAAACATGCAGGCTTGTTCTTTTGTGTAGTGTTTTCTCCTTAATGAAGCATGCCTTCTTTCTGCAGCGTCATGCACACATTCTGTCTCCCCATCTTGATAACTCATCTGCATGTTTGTGTATAGAAGCCTGTGTGTACATATTTATATGCATGTGGAGATTGTGGACTGGTGCTCATTTTGGGCTGTTCCTCTTCTCAGTGCTTCTGGTGAATAGCTGGATTTATGCTGAAACACTGAACTTCATAATGCCGTTAATCAAAAATGCACAATTTTAAATGCAGAAGCTCTTTTTGTTGTTGCTGTTGTTGTTGTTTCACAGAACATTAGAGGTTGGAAGGGACCTCCAGAGATCATTGAGTCCGACCTCCCTGCCAAAGCAGGAGCACCCAGGGTAGTCCACACAGGAATGCACCCAGACAGGTTTTGAAAGCCTCCAGAGGAGACTCCATAACCTCTCTGAGCAGCCTGTTCCAGGGCTCAGTCACCCTCACTATAAAGAAGTTTTTCCCCATGTTGAGGTGAAACCTTCTCTGTTCCAGTTTGTAGCTGGTGCTCCTTGGCTTATTGCTACAGACCACCAAAAAGAAATTGGCCCCAACTACTTGACCCCCACCCCTTAGATATTTGTAGACCTTGATGAGATCCCAGGCTCACAGGATGTCAGGGGTTGGAAGGAACCCAAAGACATCATTGAGTCCAACCCACCTGCTGCAGCAGGACCAGACAATCTAGCTCAGGTCACACAGGAACACATCCAGACAGGCCTTGAAAGGCTCCAGAGAAGGAGACTCCACAACCTCTCTGGGCAGCCTGTGCCAGTGCTCTGGGACCCTTACAGTTAAGAAGTTCTCCCTTGCATTGAGGTGGAACCTCCTGTGCTGCAGCTTCCATCCATTGCTCCTTGTCCTATCCCAGGGAGCAAGTGAGCAGAGCCTGTCCCCTCCTCAGTCTTCTCTTCTCCATACCAAACAGCCCCAGGGCTCTCAGCTTCTCTCCACAGAGGAGATGCTCAAGTCCCTGAATCATCCTTGTGGCACTCTGTTGGACTCTCTTTAGCAGGTCCCTGTCTCTCTTGAACTTGCAAGCCCAAAATTTGACACAGTATTCCAGGTGTGGTCTCACTAGGGCAGAGCAGATAATAAGCAGATATGTATGGAAGTGCACTTACCTTGTAGCAAAATAATGAATGGTAGATTTGCTCAGTTTTCCAAAAGGAAAGTAGAGCAGAGACCTTAAATTAGGTGGATTTTGAATTTTCATTGTGAACCTTTTGCACAGCTTCCATCTTCTTAGCTGTAAACGTATCAAACCATCACATTTGCACATAAATTGTCCCCTTGCTATACATAATCAATAGCAGATGTGTAATTTAAAAGGGACTATTATAGATCTGTTGTTTATATGCCAAACTGCTTGGGTGATGAACTGGTACAGCCTCAACATCAGCGTAGTCCTAGCATGAAACAGCTTACAACAAAGGATTTTTACTTATCTATAGAACTGCATTTGCAAAGAAATAGAGTTAGGAGGACAGAGGTTGAGAGCAAGAAGGCTCAATCAGACACTCTGATCAGGGAACAGAGAAAAAAGAAGGCAAAAATGGGGTGTGCTGACAGAAAGAAGGGTCAGCCACAGTGCTGCGTGGCAAGAAGCAAATTGCCTAGCAAGAATGGTTTTGAGAACAGTACAGAATCCCTTGAAAGATTAGCCAATGCAGGCAGGTGGCTTCAAGCCTCCAAATGTGTGCTGTTCTGATTACTGATGTTTACAAGGTGGAGGGGGGGAAGCAAGGATTTACAGAGCATTTGGGGAAGGGGATGAAGATGATGTCCTTAGGTCCAGGGAGGCATTGTGCTGGACTTAGGAATTGGGCAAAGATGCTGCTGAAGTAAATAGATAAAAGAAAAGCATGAGTATTTCTAGAATCAGGGCTTCTTGAACACATGCCAGATGAAAAGAGGAGAGATTTGCTCCTAGGAGTCGGAGTATCTTCAGCCAGAAAGGCTGCACAGATTATGGAGGATGTTTCTCCTGCACGTACAAAAGCACTTCTCAGTACTTGTGCTCAAAGCCTGTTGTTTTCAGATCTTGTAACATTAAGGTAAACCTCTAAATCTTCAGAGTAAGCCAAAAGGTGAACCCTTTGGGGGATATTATTCTGTGCCATACAATATAACATTGTGAAAATGGATTCACTTGCACAGTTACAGCTGCATGATTTGTATACAGTGCACTGCTCTGCTCTGCTCCCTCCCTACTGTCCAGCCAAAATGCTGCTTTCCTTGCAAGTTTAAATTTCACTTCCATTTGATTTCTGAATCCAAAATATTTTTGCCAGGTGTTCTGTGGCATCTGAGAGGGGGCTGGGATGTTTTGCAGATTTTGCAGCCATCCAAACCAAATAACATAGCCTTTTAGCCTGGTGATAAGTTGGGGTTTTTTGGTTTTTTTTTTTTTTCTCTCTTTAAAGCATCCACAGAAATGAGGCATTCTTACCCTCAGAATCCTAGAATGGGTTAAGTTGGAAGGGACCTCAAAGATAATCTAGTTCCAACCCCCCTGTGCCATAGGCAGGGACACTTCCCACTGGAACAGGTCGGTCAAGACCTCATCCTGAACCTGGTCCTGAACACCTCCTGGGAGTGAGCAACCACAACCTCTCTGGGCAACCTGTTGCAGTGTCTCACCAACCTTACTGCAAAGAACTTCTTCCTAATATCCAGTTTCAATCTCTCCTCTGCCAGTTTGAACCCATTCCTCCTCATCCTGTCATTACAAGCCCTTGTCAATAGTCCCCCCCAAGCCTTCCTCTAGCCCCCTTCAGATACTGGAAGGCCACTCCAAGGTCTCCTGGAAGCCTTCTCTTCTCCAGGCTGCAGAGCCCCAACTCTCTCAGCCTGTCCTCATAGCAGAGCTGCTGCAGCCTTCTCAGCATCTTAGTGGCCTCCTCTGGACTGGCTCCAACAGTTCCACATCCTTCTTGTGTTGGGGGCTCCAGAACTGTACACAGTGTTCCATGCTGAATGCATTTATTTATTTAACTCTAGGGATCAGAAATCAATACTTAAAAAAAAAAAATAGAGAGAAATCCACCCCATACCAGGCTGAAAAAAAAAACATTGCCTCCATCAAATGAACAACCAGACCAAGAAAAAAAAAAAATCTGAATTTTTCCTCTCAGCTTGCCTATTATCTACCTTGGTCTCTGAAACATTGCCTTTCCCATACAACAGAGACATTAGCAGCTAATGCATATCTGCTAGGTACGTGATGATCCTCTATGGATTATTATTAAAATATCACCTCAGTAACTCCTTCCCCTGTAGGCCTGGATCTAATTGATTCAGCTGTTAAATGTATTTTATGCGGTCAGGTGTCAGCTCTCTAATAGACACATTCAAAATCTCCATCAGCTGCTCCTGCTTAAAGATGGAGTTTGACCTAGCAATTAGGAGTTGGCTAATCATACACTACCTCTTGGAATTTTATTTAAAATTGGGTTCCAAACTCCCAAGGCAAAATGTCACTAAGCAGGGACAATGCCTCCAGAAAACACTGGGACAGGCTGCCCAGGGGGATTGTGGAGTCTCTCTGGTGATATTCAAAACCTGCCTGGATGCATTCCTGTGTGACCTGGTATAGGAGATCCTGCTATGAGCTTTCAAGGTCCCTTCCTATCCCTGACATTCTATGAAAACAACATGTGGCAAAATGGGAGTTCAGGAAGCAAATCAGAGCGTTTTTAACTCAGCTACTTTTTGAAGGCATCTTTGTCCTAAGCTTTATCGTGAGTCCATGTTTGTTTGCAAAGACTTGTTCTAAGGTCTGTTGCTTTAAGATTCTGTGATCTGCTGTCTGTAGAGCTGTAGAGTCTCAAGCTGTGCCAGGGGAGGTATAGGTTGGATATTAGGAGGAAGTTCTTCACAGAGAGTGTGATTGGCACTGGAATGGGCTGACCAGGGAGGCAGTGGAGTCACCATCCCTGGAGGTGTTCAAGCAAAGCCTGGATGGGCCACTTAGTGCCATGGTCTGGTTGATTGGCTAGGGCTGGGTGCTAGGTTGGACTGGATGAGCTTGGAGGTCTCTTCCAGCCTGGCTGATTCTATGAAGCACTCACCTCCAAAGTCAGCCCTTTGAGATCTTGGACATCTTTCTATGTCAGACTTCAACCTTAACTGGTGCCTGGAGTTCTGTCTTGGGGATTCAGTGTGCTCAGTGCCCTGCCAATAATGCATTTATTTTCTCAGTCAGCTGTAGTAAGCTGTTGTGTATTTCACTAACAGTTCAATGTTATTGGAATTGCCTCCATCATCTTAGAAATTTTGCTAGGTGATTCTTCAGTTCACTGCATATGCTGCTTTGCCTTGCATGGCTTCCCTGGATGTCAATGACATGAGCCAGCAAGCTGCTCTTGTGACTAGGAGGGCAATGCCATTCTGGGCTGGATTAGAAAGGCTGTAGTTAGTAGGTTGAGAGAGGTTCTTCTGCCCCTCTACTCTGCCCTGCTGAGGCCTCATCTGGGGTATTGTGCCCAATTCTGGGCTCCCCAGCTCAAGAAGGACAGGAGCTGCTTGAGACAGTCCAGCACAGAGTTACAAAAACGATTAAGGAAGTTGAACATCTTATGAGGAGAGACTGAGGGAGCTGGGGCTGTGCTGCTTGGAGAGGAGATGACTAAAAGGTGACCTCACTCATGTTTATAAATATGTGCAGGGTGAGTGCCAGGAGGCTGGAGCCAGGCTCTGTTGGGTGATGCCCAGTGACAGGACAAGGGGGAATGGTGGAAATTGAGGTATAGGAGGCTCCATGTGAACCTGAGGAAGAATTTTTTTCACGGTGAGGGTGACAGAGCACCGGAACAGGCTGCCCAGGGGGGTTGTGGAGTCACCCTCTCTGGAGGTATTCAAGAACCATTTGGATATGTTTCTGTGTGATCTTCCCTGGGTGATGCTGCTCTGGCAGGGGGTGATGCACCAGATGATCTTTCAAGGTCCCTTCCAGCCCCTGACATTCAGTGATTCCTAGGACATTTTTAAACTTGAGGGTCAATGTGTTCTGCTCCTAGAGTCATGCTAAGGTGTTCTTCTCTGGGTTGCAGTGGAAGTAGGAAGTCTTCAAAAGCAGGGTTTGGACCCAGGTGTGTGTCATCCTGTGCCCAGCAGCATTTTTGCATTGGAAGTGCTCTCATTGACCCAGGCTGCTCGTTGGCTCTCTTCAGCAGGAAGCACAGCAGAAGTAATTGCTAAGGGAAATGTCGTTCATTTTTCTTGTTCCTCATTAATCCCTATTCAGCATCTCATTGGGAGGACATAGTGACTTGCAAGTGTGATATAAGCTACTTTCTCTCCCCTCCCATTCCCTCTGCCTCTTTTAATTAAGCATAGCCTGTTGTCCATCTTGCCAAAGCAGCATTTCCTGTCATGTCAAATGTCAAAGGCAGTTTCTACATGGAAAAAAAAAATAGCACATTCTGGCACTTATTAAGATGTTTTAGACCTTCACAAAAAAATTTTTGATTCTGCATACTTGGTGAGGCACTGATTTTTTTATATATACATTTATATATCTAGCAGAGAAAGCAGATAGGGAAGGATAGTGCAATCTAGCTTTTCAACCTCAAATTTAGCAATGGGTTGAGGCACAGATAAAGCAAGAAATGAAGGCATGTGCATCAGCAAGAGAAAGGGGGAGTGGTGATGCAGTGACTTGAGTGAATTGCATCTCAAGAAGGTAGTTTAAACATCCTGTAATCTTTTCCTTAGCTTTTGGATTATTAAAAAAAAAAAAAAAAGAATGTGGTGGTTTAGCAGTTACCTGTCCCCCCACCCTTTGATATAACCCAGGCTAGGACTCAGAAACAGCTGGAAGTTGGTAAATGAAGCTTTATAGTTACAGCAATGCTCAATATCCAAGCAGATATTTACAATGTATAACAGATATTTACAGATATATACAGTGAAAAGGTAACGCAGAAACACCACAGCCCTCCCAGAGATCAAAATCCCTAAGAGGGGTTTCTAACCACCCCTACCACCTTTCTTCCCTTCCCCAATCTTATCTCACCATCTGTTTTATGCAGCAGATAGGTGAAAGCAGATTGGCTGGAGGGTTAGCAGTAGGAAAAGAAGTTAGTGAAATTATTGAGAATTAGCTACAAAAGGCAGGGACAAAGGAACCATGCAAGAAAGCAGCCACAGCCCAAAGAGGCCTGGAGCAGTCTGACTTATCTATATTTGGGTTACAACTCTTAAAACATTTTTTTTTTTTCTTTATCAGTAGAGCTCTGAGGGAAGTAGCATCATCTGTTTTCCTCTCTCAGCCTATAGTCTAATTTTCTCACTCAAATCCTCCAATTAGTTCAACCCAGCACAAAGAAAGAAAAGAAAAAAGAAGGACAGGGAAAAACTTTCCTGTGGTGGCATTAGCTGAATGTTCAGACCTTCCTAGGTACACAGAAAGTGCTGTGAGTTACCAAACCAGAAAACTCTTAAACAATAAACCAGGACCTATGAGCCTGCTAGAGGCTGCATGATAAATCTTCCAACCTACTGCATATTGACCACTTTAAATGGTGACATTTGGCAAAATGGAGTACCCAGCCCACCCTGAATGATGTTTATGCCTTCCTGGGGTGTGAGGGTGGGCTGGAGTTCTGCTCTGAGTGCAGAGACACAGCAGGCATTGATTCCAATTTCCTGCAGATCCAAATGGCACTTGTTTTCAAAATGAGCTCTGTTAAATCCAGTGCTGCTTTGCACTTGTTGCCACATTAATGAAGCTCTGACATATTAACCCTCTCCTTTTTTTCTGCACTATTTCTGCTTCTGTCATTGATGAGGGCTTCGTGCAATGTTTTTCTATCAATACAGACACATGAGGCCCTAAGTAAAGGTTTGTATCCAACATTTTTTTTTGCCATTGGTGCTGCTGTCTCCTGCCCAACACAGGTAATGAAGGGCATGCAGAGTCTGGGTGTGAATGGCTGACTGCTAAGCACATCCCTCTTTACCTCTAGATGCTTTCATAACAACCTCTGGGATTGACAACAGATCTGCTGCCAGTTCTGCCTGGCAGTGCCCTAATGCACAGAACCAAACCAGGAGTAAGGAAGGTGTAAATGTAACCACGCAGGTTGTATGCCAGGCCTCAGGGTGAGTACTCTGAAAATAAGATGCAGAGGGAGGTACATGTTTGACTTTGTTCAGTTTTCAGCCCTGGAAGGCAGGCATGGTATGCAAGCAGCACTCTTTGCATCCTCTCTAAGGCAGTCTTTGGAGTTTGGACGTATTTTTCATGCTGTGCATTTTGCTGGCAACAAAAGAATTGTTTTGTGAGGGTAGTGGAGAGTAGCTGTAACTCCAGTGTGTGAGACAGATCAACAGGACTGAGTCATCCTGAGCTGTGCAGGGAGGATGTTCAGCTTTTCTTTCCCTCCTCTGTCTTTTCTTCCTAGTAAGCGTTTAGACCTTTTCTCCGCCTCTTTATTTTCAGCTCTTGCCAGTATGTCTTACTTTTTTTCATTGTTCTCCTTTCCCTCCACCTTTTCTGGCTCAGATCCGCCAGGCCCTAATGTTCTACACTCTCATCTAGCTGCACCAGTGGCTTAGGAGCTCAGTGCTGCTGTGGACACTAGCCCACTGAAGTGCCTAAGCAAATCAGCTTGCTTTCTCTCTTTCACAATCAGACTTTGAAGTACGGCAAGTATTAGAGGCTTGAGGAGTTTCCTACTGAAGAGGAAAAGCTTAGACTAGATGAAGAGAAAACCTATTACCTAGACAGAAGCAAACATTTTAGTAGCAAGAAGAGTAACCATGGGTCCTGTCTGTCACATGCAATGTGAAGGAGATGTTTTGGTTTGAGTGAAAATTAATTCAGAGGAAAAGGAGATAAATTAGTTCTGTTGGTTATAGAGCTTTCTTTGGACTTCCTCTCTGCATGAAGGAACCTGGAGTAGGGACTCCTAGAGGTGCTGTTCATTTGAATGAAGAAAATCTTATTTGAAATAGTGACCTCAGAAAATGAGCCCAGAGGTGGACACAAATAGTGTCAGAGCAGTGGGTCAAAGGAGGGCCAGGCTTGAATGCATGGAGAAGTCTGGAATCCTCATGGTCTCAAGAAGTAATCTTACTCTGGTATTTGTCTGCTATATCACTTACTCCTGTCACATTTTCCTTGATTGATTCCACTGTTACTTTGGTATTTCTCTGTGTGGTCACTTGTTTTCAGTGCTGCCTTCCTTCTTTTCATCCGTTCATCCCCCCAAGTAATTGGACAAAATAGAATCTCTTCGCAGGATGTCAGGGGTTGGAAGGAACCCAAAGAGATCATCATCAAGTCCAACCCCCCTGCCAGAGCAGGACCAGACAATCTAGCTCAAGGCATACAGGAACACATCCAGACAGGCCTGGAAATGCTCCAAAGAAGGAGACTCTACAACCTCTCTGGGGAGCCTGTGCCAGTGCTCTGGGACCCTTAGAAGAAAAGTTTCCCCTTGTGTTGAGCTTGCACCTCCTGTGCTGCAGCTTCCAAGCTGCAAGTGAGCAGAGCCTGTCCCCCCCTCTCCTGGCCCCCAGCCCTCAGGTAGTTATGAACATTTATTAGATCCCCTCTCAGTCTAATGAGAATTCAACATTCCCTTTCCCCAGCATGATGAAACAGAGGCTCCACACTAGGTGAGAGTCAGATTGCCTAATGTTGACGTCGCTTTACTATAAAAAAAACAACTCCAGAGTGTAAGAGTGGAACAGAAAAGCATATTGAAGATTCTTACAGTGCCCTTATGTGTAGCCATAGAAGCTGGATATTGTCAGAGATGGGCAAAGTGCCTCCCTCTTCATATCCATGCAAATTGTTTAGGGACTTTTAATGCTAATTACTACTTGATATCATAGGCAGGTTGATTTGGTTGATGAATGTGGATGTGTCAGCTTATGTGCAAGAGTATTCCCAGACTAGTCAGGGTTTGTTTTTGTGGGTTTATTTTTTTTTTTTCCACAACAACTTGGCTGTGGTGGCATCAAGCTGTGACCGACACTAACTGTGCCAAGTGTTGTTTGATCCAGTCAGTCTCTTCACTAACTTTGAACTGAAACATCAAAGTGTCTTTTAGGTTTGTTTTAAAGCAATCACTTATGCGTTTGTATTGGTTTGCATCAGTAAAATGTTTCAGAAGAGTGTCTAAGGGACCAGTTCCTATGGATGTTCAATGCAGCAGGATTTCAACAACTTCAATGGGATATGCACAGGGTGATTGCCTGCATGCAAAGCTGTGGTTTCCCTGAATGGTTCTGTTTGAGCTGTGATGCTGCTGACATTCAGTCCTTCTCATTTCCCTGGGTGAAGAGTTTCAGCCAGCTGAGCAAGGATTAAATGCACTTCCGGATGACTCTGGCCAGAATCAAACTATTTAATAATTAGTCACAGTCATATGTTAATAAATGGCCAGGAACTTGATTATGAGCAATGCATGAATTTGTCCAAATGCTGTTCAATTTGTGAAGTGCTTGCAAACTGGAAAGCAGCCAAATCTAAATGAGTGCTACCATAGAATGGCTTAGGTAGGAAGGGACCTCAGAGATCATCTACTCCAACCTCCCTGCTGTGGGAAGGGACACTGCTCAACTTCACTTGGCTGCTCAAGGCCTCATCCAGCCTGGCCTTGAACACCTTCAAGGAGGAGGCATCCACAACCTCCCTGGGCAGCCTATTCCAGAGTCTCACCACCCTTGTACTGAAGAACTTCTTCCTAAGATCGAGTCTAAACCTACTCTCCCTCAGCTTCAAACCATTCCCCTTTGTCCTGTTGCTAGACATCTTTAGGCACATTCTCTCTGCAGTCTTCCTATAGAATCCCTTCAGGTATTGCAAGGCAGCTGTAAGGTGTTGTCCCCCACCCCGAGTCTTCTCTAGGCTGAACAATCCTTTCTCCCTCAGCCTATTCTCGTAGTATAGCTGTTCCAGCCCTCAAATCATCTTTGTGGCCCTCCTCTGGACTTCCTCTAGTGGTTTTGTGCCCGTGTTACGACGGGGACACCAGAACTGGACGCATCAGCCTGAGACGCTAATATTTGCTGGCGTCACGTGTGCGTCGTGTGTATTTAAAGAGTGACTCTTTTGTGTGTCCATCTTAATGCAGCTTGGTTTCCAGAGAGCATAAAGCTTGCATTTCAGGCAGAGTTTAACTCTCTGACAACTTGGCTGCTGAACAATAGAGCACCCTGTCAGCAGTGTTTCTCTGTGACTGACAGTCAGTAAGGCACCGCAGAGTGACAACTTAATATTTTTCTACATATCCTTTAGCCAGCTTCGAGTGACATCCACGTATTGGCTTTTGATGCCAAACATTCCAGAAAGTCATTTTTAAGACTGCCTGCATCTCAGACTGCTGCAAGATGAAGTGTTAGATGCCATTAACCGTGACAACGTGATGTCTAGATTTCCAGTCCGAATTTTAGACTCACGTAGTGCTGGATGTGGGAATCAGGAATGGAGAAGCCTGATGAATTGCTGTTGGGGTCCGCTCTTTCGGAGCAGTGTCTTGCAATGGAGCAACGGGCAATTCCCAGGAATGTTAATGGGAGTTTAGCAGATAAATCTCCCTGAATAACTCGGAGAAAACATAGCCTTAATGTGCCTTACATTTCAATCGGCTGAGTTGTGTTTTGAAATTCCATTTGAGGAGGGTAATGCGAGGGATATAATAACCAGGGATATGCAAAACCCAGTAGGATGCATATTTCTGCTCTACACTGGAGGCTTACAGTACTTTTAAATCAGAGCGTCCTGGAATGCTATTAATGAAATCCCCTTTAACCTTAAGGGGTAATTTTTTCTAAGTGATCTACAGGGGATTTGGCTGTTAAAATTCCATTAGCAGTAATGCGATTCACAAGCTCACAAAGCAGGTTCCCCACTACCCCTACTGAAATTCTACCCCCCGTGGCAATTAATCTCACCCGTTGGGCTCGTTAATGGAAAGACGAAGCAAATCATCTGGCTAATGATTAGATGTGATCGATTGGCTCTCCTGCAATAATTGATTACAAGCTAGTTAAAGCCAACTCGCAGTTTTAAGGTTTTGTAGCTGAGCGGTGACGGAAGGGATGTCCCTGTCATGGTTGTAAGTGACAAGGCACCTGCAGCTCAGAGGTGGCATGCACCAAGGTCTGCATGTAGCAGGCCCTTCTGGTGCTTTCCTGTCTTTCATCTCCTGGTATAACATTTTCTCCAGTTTCCCTCTGACTCCCATCCCTTATGTTAGTTCCTGCAGGTGTATTCTTCCCCCGTTGCCTTTCCCAGGGTGTCGCTGGAGCTCTGCATCTTCTCTTTCTGCCTGAGTCAGGGACTTTTTGCTGGCTTTTACTCTTCTGGGAATCTGCACTTTCAAGCTGTGCTATGATAATGGTTAAGCTAGCTTAAGTGGTGTGACTGTGCTAGAATATGTTCACAGAAGTCTTGGCTCTGTGCTTTATTATTCTGCTACCTGACAGCATAAACTCATTTACCCCAATTTGCTTGACCTGTTTTGCATGGAGCATTCTCTGAGGTCATGGGCTGGTTGGATACAGCATGCCAAGGCCATTCCTCAAACTGCTGGAAAGAGAAGAACTATTTTAGCCTTTAAGCCTTTAGCGTATCAGGTAAAAAGTTCACTCCTTGCTGTTCTTTACTTAAATGTTAAAGACAGGAAGCTATAATTTCTTTTTTTAATCATAGAATGGTTTTGGTTGGAAGAGACCTCAAAGATTATCCACTTCCAACCTCCCTGTGCCATAAGCAGGGACACCTCACACTAGATGAGGATGCTCAAGGCCTCATCCAGCCTGGCTTTGAACAGGTCCAGGGAGGGAACAGCCACAACCTCCCTGGGCAACCTGTGCCAGTGTCTCACCACCCTCACTGTCAAGAACTTCCTCCTAACATCCCATTCTAATCTGCCCTTTTCCAGTTTAAACCCATTCCCCCTCATCCTGTTATTACAAGACCTTGTGAATAGTCCTTCCCCAGCCCTCCTGTAGGCCCCTTCAGATACTGGAAGGCTGCTCTAAGGTCTCCTGGAAGCCTTCTCTTCTCCAGGCTGAAAAGCCCCAACTCTCTCAGCCTGTCCTCATAGCAGAGGTGCTCCAGCCCTCTGATCATTTAATAGGCTGGTTTGGGTGCATTTTTCTCACTGGCATTCTGTGAAGGTGTAGTATATGGCCAAAATGCAGTTTTAGTTAGGCTGCAGGCTCAGCTTTTGGGGATATTCCTTGATGTCCATTACAGTAGTATGGTTAAGCCAAGTGGCAAATGTGCAAATCTAGGGGTGCCGTGCAAAATCAATAGAATTTCTTTGGGCAGAACACTAATTTATGACCACACTGCGTGACTGTGTCGTCTTCCTAATGAATTCTCCAGCGTGCAGAGGTGCACTAAACAAGGAAGATAAATGCTGGTTTGCAGAGGAGCAGAACACAGATTTATAGCCATAACAGAATACAGAGTGCAGATGTTTAGCATATAACCCGGATTGGTTTATGAGCTTTTGCAAGCAGGGGTGTCTGTATTCTAACTAAGGACTATTTTTCAGTGGAACTTGGAATTAATGAAGCGAGAGGAAAGTTGTTTTTTTTTTTTTTAAATGCATTTTGGCAGCAGCCAAACAGCAGCAGCTTCTGCGTGCTCTGCGCCGCCGCGTTTCAGCTTTCGCTTGGAGCTGTCTGATGGCAGAGGTTAAAGCCCTGAAAAGGAGGAATCCTCAAGATCACCTGAGCAGCTCTGAAGCAGAGATGTCACTGAAAATAGAGCATCTACAGGAACGCTAAGGCCGTTTTTCAAAGCCCTCCCAGAACGTGCATTAAGTTAGGCAGGCACCACCACACTGCTTAGCTTTTCATTACCCTGCTCTGTCATTTGGCATGGAAGCATTTAGTGCCTTCTTATTAATTTTTATACAGTCAGAAGCTGGGTTTTTGGGTTTGATTTTTTTTTTTTTTCCCTGCAGAAATACTTATTTATTTTACTTCCCCCCCCACCCTTTCTTACTGTGAAAAAATAAGACAAACTGCTTCTATTATGCTATGTTTCCATGGGGAACCTTACTAATGTGCATAATATACAACAGCTGATGGCAAGTGATTATAAGTTGCTTATACCACTGGGAGCTCTGGAATGAGTGGTTTACAAAGCTGGGTAAGTAATGAAAGTCCATAAACAAGACACTCCGTGGAGCAGCGGAGTGACAGAATTTTGGCTCCAAGCTTGAGGCTGTTTGGCTGGTATTGGAAATCCATATAACATCCTTCCCTCCTGGCATCTGTTACTTTGAGAAGGTGCAGTTCATTACAATAACAAATTCCAGCGAAGCGCGGTTGCAGTCTGCTCGATGGACGCCCTTACTGGACCATCTCATAACTTGGTCTCACACTAGTGGGTGCTACAAGACAAGGCCTCCACGGTCATTTGTCACTCCCAGGCTCTAGGCAGGGTACATGTGCGGATTTGTAGCTAGTGCAGGCGATCTTTGTAGCCTCTCTGATCAATTCGACCTAATTAAAGAAGTAATTCTCTGGGTTTAGGGCCAATTTACCTTTCCAAGAAGGTATGAATGCCTGCAGCTCGACTAATAATGAGGTAACATCTTAGAGCCAATTAAGTGAGAATGAATCAGTAGAGCCCATTAGACTTCATAAAGTTCAATAAGAGAGAGAGCAAGTGAATTTTTCCTCGTTAGAAACTCTGCTGGTTTATGGAAAGTTAGAGAACTCCCAGGAGTGTCTCACAAGAATGCCAGGTTCTGTGCTTGTAGTGGGTTTGCAGTGACCTGCCCCCCCACCTTTTAGAACCCGGCTAAAACTCAGAAAAACACACTGGAAGTTAATAAATGAAGCTTATATTTACAGCAATGCAAATATACAAGCAAATATTTACAAGATATAACAGATATTTACAGAAATATACAGTAAAAAAAAAAAGGAATACAGACACCACACCCCTCCTGGAGACCAAAATCCCCAAGAGAGGGAAACCAAACCCCCCCTACCACCTTTCCCCTTCCCCCCAGCTTTATCTCACCACTTGATGATGCTGCAGATAAGCTGAAGATCGGTCAGAAAGATTAGTGGCAGGAAGGAATGAATGGTTTTAGTAATTTTACTCTGAATTAGTTCAAAGGCAGAGAGACAAAGGAAAGAAGCTGCTGAAGTCTGCTCGACCCAGAGCCGACTGAACTGCGCAAGCACACTGCCTTATCTGGATGTTTTGGGAACATTCTAAAACAACCTGCTTCTCTCTCATTCAAAACTGGGTGAAGTGGCACAGTGTTTAATTTCTCAAATTCTCCAATTAGCTCAAACCAACACAATGCTCCTGAGAGCAGTCCATCTCCTCTAGTTGCAAGCAGCATGCTGATGGTTTCCTAAAACAGCAGTGCTTCTCCGAGGTTAGGGATTCAGGACAGCCTACATGTTATGTTTTATTTCTGGGTGTTATTTTAGTGGATGTTCTTGCAGATCAGCCCTCATCTCTGAAAGGGTTCTATTAATAAAACCAGCTGTGGAACAGGAAGACAGAATGGTGTTATTAGCAACTGCAGAACCCTTCCAAAGCACAATTCATCGTCCAAATAATTTACCAAAAGGTTTCTGAGAAAAACTATTAATTAACCAGCAAGAGCGAGCACATTAACATTTGTTTATCCCCCTATATCTGATGGTCTTTGGGGTTTGGACTAAAAGAAAACTTACTCGAAGTAGTACAGGCTCACAGGATGTCAGGGGTTGGAAGGAACCCAAAGAGCTCATCGAGTCCAAGCCCCCTGCCAGAACAGGACCAGACAATCTAGCTCAGGTCACACAGGAACATATCCAGACAGGCCTTGAAAGGCGCCAGAGAAGGAGAGGCAGGGGCAAATTTTAGCTGTCCCCTCCATGGTCAGAATATTGCAATTCACACTGTGAAAACTGATTTTGGGTTAAGGCTAGATGTGAGGGTGCAGTGCAGTGCTTACCTGAGGCTCAGTTCTGCTCTCCTGTTGTCCCCATTGATTGCCACTCCACTGAGCACAGAGACCTGCAGTACACCAAGCACAGGGATGGGCTCTGCTGTGCTGGTCCATGGAGGCTGACCAAATGAGCTTCTACTGAGGAGCCAGAGGCCACCCCCACTGTGGCTCTGTGAGTGAAGGCACACAGGCATTAGCAGATGCTGAGTACTTCCGGGTTTGTTGTACCTCATGTGCAGGTTTGTTCCTTCCAGTGCTGCCCAGAGCCTTAGGTGCCACCATTTGAAGCCAGCAAGTGGATCATAGAATCATAGAATGGTTTTGGTTGGAAGAGACCTCAAAGATCATCCAGTTCCAACCCCCCGCCATAGCAAGGACACGTCCCAGTTGCTCAAGGCCTCATCCAACCTGGCCTTGAACACCTCCAGGGAAGGAGCAGACACAACTTCCCTGGGCAACCTCTGCCAGTGCCTCGCCACCTTCACAGTCTTCCTCCTAAGATCCAGCCTAAATCTCCCCTCTGCCAGTTTAAACCCATTCCCCCTCATCCTGTCCTTACACGACTTTGTGAATAGTCCCTCCCCAGCCCTCCAGTAGCCTCCTTCAGATACTGGAAGGCTACTATAAGGTCTCCTGGAAGCCTTCTCTTCTCCAGGCTAAAAAGCTCCAACTCTCTCAGCCTGTCCTCATAGCAGACATGCTCCAGCCCTCTGATCATCTTTGTGGCCCTCCTCTGGACCCTCTCCGACATGGATGTTCTGTGTCACAACACTGGAGCATCCCACGGCAGCAAGAGCAAATTAAAGTCACAGAAGCCTTTTCATTTCCTGAGGTTTGTTGGCAAATGTCTGACATGTTAGCCCACAAGCTTGGTTATACAGTGACACCCCCAACTGAGGCTTCAGTTTGGAGGAGATATCATGCTTTGACTTTCCCTCCAGAGTTCTTGATTTTCACCTCTTGTTTAGCTTTTGTTTCTGATTTGTTGTTTTAAATGTATCTGATGATATTTTTCCGCGATCAAGAAGCAGATTTTTTTCTTATAAATAGCAAAGTGTGTGAGCTGCTGCTTTTCTTCACTAGAGGGGCAAGTAGACAATCTACTGGCAAGGGCTCAGCCCATCCATGCTATTCTTGCAGAGTGCATTTACACAAAGGCTTGTTATTGGTGGCTAAACTCCATGGTACTGGAATGTGACATGAAGCTTGAGATTGTTGTGTAATGGCAAATGTAAGAGCACTGAGCACCTCCAGGTGATTAAGGATATTTTTCCCCCTTACCTGACTGGACTCATCGTAACTATCCTCTACCTTCTAATAGCTTTGAGGAGCTATTCCTGCCATGTGATACCTTTCTGCTGCATCCCTTCCTCTTCTGACATTTAAGTTAACAGGACTCTATTTCATAGCCAAGTGTCAGTAGCTCAGCATGAGAAATTAGCATCTCAGGAACCTCTCCTTACAACATAAATCCTCTTGCTCTTCAGGCCTGAGTCACAGCACAGCTTACCCTTGATATTGGTAAGAAGCTTCCTTTTTCCACAGACCTGACAGTCCAGCAAGAAACAATTCAGTAGCTGTATTTTAATTGGATCTTTAATAGTGTGCAAATCAATTTGATGAGAAGGAAGAAAACATCATCAGTGTAATTTAGAGCATGCATTTGTTTTTTCTTCTAGAACTGGACAGATTTGAAGCATTGATTCTTTCTATAATTTGGGTTTTCTCTGCTGAAAAGTGCATTTCAATAATCACTATGATGTAGGGGAAAAAACCCACCACAAATGGATTTTTTTTTTCCCCAGCCTTTCCCTGTTCTCTGCTTCGTAGGCGTGAGTCCTCATTTCCATAGCAGCTTGGCACGGGTAAGGGTTTGTTTGTTCAAAGGTAATGTGCTGGTATCAAAGGAAAGACATCGATGTTGTTGGCCAAGTGTCACGCAAGGCACAAGTCGGTATAAGAGAGCCTGCACTAAATGGGAGTAAGCAACAGCAGCCATTGGTGTCCGTTGTGCGCATCCGCTGGCTGAGGGGTTTGCTCCCACGGGCAGCAGAGACTGGAAGGGGAGGCTTTTAGTGGGAAAACCTGAAGCTGTGTCAGTCAGTGAGATGATTGCAGTTAAAGGCTGAAGCAAAAGGTTCTGTTTGCACGGAATGACAATAACATCAGTGCTCAGTCCCCAGACATTTACACGATAATGCCCAGGAAATGCTGCTGGTATCTCAAGGCTTGAAACCAGAGGAAGCTGAGCTAGGATCCTTTTCCTACCTGCTGGCATTCTCCCAGCTCTCTGTCCTCGCTGGCAGAAGCAAAATGCATCTCATTTTCCTTTAGTCTGTTTCAACTGGTGGCAGCAGGTTGCAGAGACCACATCTGAGGACGGTGTTGGGCACAAAGTATTGAGGATTTGGTTTGTTCTGCTGCGTATGTAAAGCCTTGATTTGTTCACGCATCCAGGTCATCACTGGAACGAGATGAAGCAACCTGCTTTTCAGTTTCCCACTTGAAGTGAGGGAATAAAGAAGGAAAAGTCTATTGTGTTTACCCGAATGCTAAAAAAACTGACCACACAGTGGCAGCCTTTGTTACCAGAACTCAGCCTTTAGAGAGGGTTAGTAAGGCTATGGCTGCGTTTGAAAAGGCTCTGCTGAATGCCAGCGTTAGCCTATAACACAAACCTTGGGCTCAGTCCACTGGCTCTTTTCATGTGACATATCCATGAGGTCCTTAGATGGGTTTTCTCAGCACGTGCTGTGGTCTGCACAAAGGGAAAAAAAAAAAAAAAAAAATTAAAAAACAACCCTAAGTAATTCAGATATGTGAAGGGAGTTGGTAACGATGAGCATCTTTTGCTTCCATCTCATCTACCAAGGGGAGGGCACAACTATAGGAGTGCTGAGCTTATGAAATAGACCTGGGATATTGGTTTCAATGAGGAGATGTAAATCAGAAAGCTGATGGTGCGTTGGTTTGCAGCTTGATTTTTCATTAATGCATTATTACACATCTTGCAAGCAGACACTGAGGACAATTCCATCCCAGCTGGTCTGATCGGTTGTGTACCACTTTTGAGACATCCAGGCAGCCAGGGTCAGTGGTGCAGTCACATTTGCAGAGTTGGGATGGGGAGGGCTGTGGGTTTTTTGTTCACAGGCTCACAGGATGTCAGGGGTTCAAAGGGACCCAAAGAGATCATCAAGTCCAACCCCCCTGCCAGAGCAGGACCAGACAATCTAGCTCGGGTCACACAGGAACACATCCAGAGAAGGAGACTCCACAACCTCTCTGGGCAACCTGTGCCAGTAGTCTGTTGTTGGTTTTTTATTTGCTTGGTTTTTTTTTTTTTTTCCCCATTCATTCAGTTTTAGTGTTTGTGTTTTGTTTTGTTTTAATCCTGGATAGAGTGTAGTAGGTTGGCAAAGCGCAGAAGAGTTTTATATGGACTTGATCCACGCAGCCTTAGTGAAGTTGTTTTCCTCCTTGTCTTGATGTGTTTGCTCACTCCAGTTTTAGATTGCTTCTCCAACCAACAGAAATGCATTTCACTGTTCACAGTGTTTCAAATAGGTAGCAACAAACTCTTTATTCATGTCAACAGCAAAGACTAAATCACTTCTCTCAGTTACACGTCTGTGACAAATTTCAAAGTGTTCTCCGAGACTGACACATCCTTTCGGTGAAGATATTAGAGAAACTAATGTCTTGCTGATTCGATTCAGGAAGAGTGAATCAATTCAAAGTGTGAAGTGTGTGTGTGTGTGTGTGTGCAAAGTGGCCTCAGAGCGCTAAAGCAAGATCTTCCATGTGGAGCCACTTACACCTGAATCACAGCTTTCCTGGTAGTCAAATGTTTATTTAAGTGCATTACAAGACTTTGATGTCTTGTAATCAACTCCTCTTAATTATCGTCATCTTGACAAGCCCTAAAATATCTGGATCAAAAGGGAAAGTGTTAGATGATGTTCTGTGCCACTAGAAGCCTTCAGTGGAATTTCTGTTGGGCTGGGGTTGCATGGTGAGCTGGTGGGAGTAAAATTTGGCTCAGTGACATCGGTCTGTGGGTAGATTTATGTACCAGATGTCACAAGGACATCTGAGGGCTCTAGAGTATTGGTCTGGTAGTGAAGCACTGTGGCGGTTTGGCAATTGCCTGCCCCCCCACACTGTGAAATAACCCAGTCTAGGACTCAGTCGGATGGAAGTTAATAAATGAAGCTTTATATTTACAGCTATGCACAATATGCAAGCAGATATTTACAAAGTATAACAGATGCGTACAGATATATACAATGAAAAAAGGTAATACAGAAACACCACAGCTCTCCCGGAGATCAAAATCCCTAAGAGGGGCAATCAACCACCCCTACCACCTTCCTTCCTTCCCCAATCTTATCCCAGCAGTTGTTTTATGCAGCAGACAGGCAAAGGTAGATTGGCTGGGGATTAGCAGTAAGAAAAGAATTCAGTAGAATAACTCAGAATCAGCTACAAAAGGCAGGGAGAAAGGAGCCATGCAAGGAGCCAGCCACAGCCCAGAGAGGTCTGAAACCGTCTGACTTATCTATATTTGGGTTACAACACTTAAAACAATATGTTTTTCTTTTTTCTTTCCCAGTAAAGCTGTGGATGGAGTAGCATTGTCAGTGCTTTCCCCTCAGCCTATAGTCTAATTTTCTGACTCAAATCCTCCAATTAGTTCAAACCAGCACAAGACAACTTTTCCAGAATGAAGAATTTACATGATGAAGACTTTAAGACTTTTTAAATTTTTTTAATTAATGTTATCTCTTTTTCCCCCCATGTCCTACTCAATTCTGTTGTTCTGCTTTTTGGCACCCTCAGACTTCCTTGAAAACTTCCAAGCATCTGCGAGAGTAAGAAATATGTGAGCCTAGCCTCTGGAGACATCTAGCATCTAGCAGAAGAATCAACTTGAAGTTCTGGGCTATAAATTTTAGCCTTGCCATCAGAGCTGAGAACCCTCAGCTGAAGATGGACCAAGAAAGAATAACATTCAGAATTTTGAAAGATGAACTCTGATTTACAGTGGTGACACAAAACTAAGTATTGAGTTATCAGCACATCCATCACCAGATTTAGTGCAGTGTCTCAAGATAACTTTTGAGTTGTTTGGGGTTTTTTTTTTTGTTTTTCCTGAATGGTGTCACTATTTGATTTTTATGAAGCAATTTAATGTGTTGTTTTGGGGTTTTTTATGTACGCCAATGACCTCTTTGTAGAAGTTATAACCTATCACTCCTATTAGGCTTTTATTTATCTACCCTGTGTAAACCTGCTGGCATGGCTTTTTTTTTTTTTTTTTTTTTCCTGAGATACATCCTCAAATTCAGTTATGGCCAGTGATAAAGGGGCTGTGTCTGATTCCCAGCTGAGTGTGATTTCCTTGAAATTGATAAGGAGATGCCAGTCCACACCAGTTCAAGACACAAACTGGGAAGCTGCACTGGCTCCAAATTCACGTTGCACTTGAATTTTATTTATTTTTCAAATGTGTTAACAAGTCTCATGTCAAATGTTTCTGCCTTAGCAAGCTGAAAGCTGTTGATGTTTTTCCAGGCATAGTCCTTTTAGAACTGTGATCCTGAAGAAAGCAGAAAGGTGCCAGACAAGCTATTTCTGTATTCGTGTACCAGTGAATCAGAACAGCTTGGGTTTTTGGACAGCTTGGAAATGCCTCCTGCCATTGGAACTCAAGCTTCACACATGTGCTTCAGTCCTTCACCTGCTCAGAGGATAGATCTGTCTAGTTCATACCTTATGCTTGCTGAGATGAGAAATAGGACCTTGCAATATGATTTATTCCCCCCACCACCCTTGTCTACATTCCTTTCCTCATATTCTTACCCCTGAGATTAGCCTAGTGGCATCTTCTGTGTTTCTGACTTGTGGTTCTCAAATTAAGCCTCCTGTTCAGTGACCTCTCTTTCCCTTTCTAAAGACCAGTTACACACTAGGATTTGTGAAGGGCTGTGTGGTCCCTTGAAGGAGTCAGGCCTGGATGCTGGATCTAGGTCCGTTGTCAGGTCAAGGAGAAAGTGAAGTCCTTCTGGCTTCCATCAAAGTGCCAAGAAACTTTGCTATCCAGGGCTGGCTTCCTGTTGTGGTTTAGAAGTTAGCTGCCCCCCCCCCACACTTTGAAAATAACCCAGGCTGGGACTCAGTTGGCTGAAAGTTAAGGAATTAAGCTTTATATTTACAGCAATGATCAATATACAAGCAGATATTTACAATGTATAACAGATATTTACAGATATATACAGTAAAAAAGGTAATACAGAAACACCACGGCCCGCCCAGAGATCAAAATCCCTAAGGGGGGTTTCTAACCACCCCTACCACCTTTCCTCCCTTCCCCAATCTTATCTCACCATCTGTTAATGCAGCAGATAGGTGAAGGTAGATCGGCCAAGGGGGTTAGCAGTAGGAAAAGAAGTTAGTGAAATTATTCAGAATCAGCTACAAAAGGAGAGAAGCCTTGCAGGAGCATCCACAGCCCAGAGAGCTCTGAAACCATCTGACTTATCTATATTTGGGTTACAACTCTTAAAACAATTTTTTTTTTCTTTCTCAGTAAAGCTCTGAGGGAAGTAGCATCATCTGTGTTTTCATCTCTCAGCCTATAGTCTCATTTCTCATTCAAATCATCCAATCAGTTCAAACCAGCACACTTCCTGATCCTTCTTTGTTTTGCTGGGTCTACTACTGGTAGTACAGGACCATGTGGACACAAGTAAAAACATGGCAGTTCAAATCTTGTGCGGAAAGGGATATTTAGGAGAAAGTAAGAGAGGGCAGAGAAGAGGTGTTGGTATTTAGGGGCTGAGAAGGCACTTCAAAGAAAATTGTCTCCGGGAAAGAGAGTCTGAAGCCACAACATTAAATTTTTCCAGTGTCCCTGCATCATCCTTCTGCCTTTTGGAACATCATCAAGTATTACAGCAGCTGAAGCTGCTGGAGGGGAACAGCATGAAAAAAAAAAAAAAAATAGGAAAATAATCTCTTTATAAGAAGTGGGGGGCAATGCCCAGAGGCATCTTGACAACAAACAAACACCAAATCCCTCACACAAAAGCGAGGTACTCAAAATAAGGCAGCATGCCTGCCTGCCCCTAAAGCCTGCTGAACAAAGCTTCTTTTGTAAGTCCTGCCCACTTGCTTGCACTAGATAAATGCTGTTAAACCTTTCCAAAAGGAG